>CAUYRH010153061.1:0-20844 GCA_963574655.1 Perodicticus potto | reverse complement strand
GGCTCAAGCGAGTCTCCTGCCTCCGCCTCCCAAGTAGCTGGGACTACAGGCGCCCGCCACAACGCCTGGCCATTTTTTGGTTGCAGCCGTCATTGTTGTTTGGCGGCCTGGGCTGGATTCGAACCCGCCAGCTCAGGTGTATATGGCTGGCGCCTTAGCCTGTTGAGCTACAGGCGCCGAGCCACACACTTATAATGTTTTCAGGTGCTGGTCTTTCAATGTAAGCTCTTTTCTTATAGAAGTAACCAAGAGAAATCTCATACCAATAACTAAATAACTGGATAACCAGATAAACCAAAGCATAAGGAGACACTTTAAAAAGTCAATACTATTGAACACAATTTAAACGAGTCCTAAAATTTTGTTGGTAAATGCACAGACTTATAAATTCTATTAAGAACAACACGTGTAATATTCTTACTTAATGTGAGATAATACTTGGACAAATCATATTAGTTTGGCAATTCTGGATTTAAAAATAGCTATTTGTCTTTTCTCTAACTCCATTATTTTATACGTTGTAAATTTCCTCTGTTGGTTTTATGGGTCAAAATATTTGAAGGCATGAAAATATAAACATATGTATTTAACTAAATTAAAATAACTGCTGTTGGCTTGGCGCCTATGGCTCAAGCGGCTAAGATGCCAGCCACGTACACCTGAGCTGGTGGGTTCGAATCCAGCCCGGGCCTGCCAAACAACAATGATAGCTGCAACCAAAAAATGGCCTGGCGTTGTGGCGGGTGCCTGTAGTTTCAGCTACTTGGGAGGTGGAGGCAGGAGACTTGCTTGAGCCCAGGAATTGGAGGTTGCTGTGAGCTGTGATGCCACAGCACTCTACCCAGGGTGACAGCTTGAGGCTCTGTCTCAAAAATAAATAAATAAATAAATAAAATAAAATAAATAATAACTGCTGTCTATAAAAGGATTTGTTCCCGTGAACTCCAAATAATCGTACAAATCATTTTAACTTGGTTATTTTACTTCTGCTATCTGCATGTGATTTTTAAACATTTTCCTTCGGATTTTTAAAATCAACAATGATTATATTAAACTTTACATCTAAATGTTGAGATCCTTAACTAACCTCAAGACCTATGACTAACAATAATTTAAGATAATGGTTGGTACAGTGGCTGGATCCGAGCTACTAAGGAGGTCAATAAGAAAGGATCATTTGAGGCCAAGAGTTGGGACCAGCATGGGCAATATAGCAAGACACCATCTCTGAAAAACAAAACAATGAAAAGAATTAGTCAACCATGGTGACACATGCCCATAGACCCAGCTGCTAGGGAGGCCAAGGCAGGAAGATCCCTTGAATGCAGGCTGCAATGAGCTATGAGCGGGGTGTGCAGACTTCAGTGAGCTAGGAGTGGGGTGTAGTTGCTCAATCATAGCTCACTGCAGCTTCAAACTCCTGAGCGCCAACCATCCACCTCACCCGAAGCTGGGACTAGCATCAGGGGCTGAGCATGGTGTCTCATGCCTGTAACCCATTTCCGTGGCATTAACATAGATCTACTTTTTCACTTTAAGTGGCTGCATAGCATTCTATAGTCTAACTGAATGACAACTTATTTAAACTGAACCCTTTAATGGGAATCCTTCCTGGCCATCCTCCAAACATCAGAAGACCCATTTTGTCTGACGTAAAAATCAGAGCAACCTGTCAGAAAAAAAACAAAGTGATGGGCAGCGCCTCTGGCTCAGTGAGTAGGGTGCTGGTCCCATATGCCAGAGGTGGCGGGTTCAAACCCAGCCCCAGCCAAAAACTGCAAAAAAAAAAAAAAAAAAAAAAAAGCCAAAGTGATGCAATATATTATTTATTTTTAGGAACAATTTCAGGAATGAGAAAAGGAAAGTGAAAAAGAAATGGCTGGCGAAAGGAACATTTTGCATTTATAAATATTTTATTGCAAATGAAATAATTTCTTGCAAATAAGTCTTGACCTTTTTTTTCTTCTAAAACTCTGGAAGTGTCTAAAACACTTAAAATCCAATCAGACTATACCTGTTAAGGGTGAGGCCCCAAAGCTTCTGTGAGAGGACTCTCCACCCTCATGTTTGTGGACTTTTAATAAATAAACCGAGGAGCCAGTGCTTCCTGCAAAGCTGCCTAATGGGCGCTCAGTCAAGGAGAGACTCCCCTTGCCTGGACTTGCTCTGCCAAGGGAGTGAGGAGTCAGGTGTGGCTTAGCTATACTGAGAGCATGCAGGAATGTCAGGAAATTGTCCTCTGAATCTGCTCTATAGTGTAGCACTGGAGCTTTTGGAACACAGAAGGGGGGATGACAGTCACTGAGATAAGTGGCCTAGATTAGCAAAGCAGCCTGGGTCCGGTTGGCTCTAAGACTAGGAGAAACTCCACACTGGTTTGCAGAGAGAGGTGGATGACCGTCTCTGTGTACCAGAGGCTGATGACCGTGAGGACAGAGGAGGCCATGAAGAGCAGGTAGAAGCGGAAGAGCAGCATGTCCATCATGTGGCTGAACTGTACCCACAGCTCCACCCGGTGCTGCTAATTTTTTTTTTTTTTTTTTTTTTTTTTTTTAGACAGAGCCTTAAGCTGTCACCCTGGATAGAGTACCGTGGCATCATAGCTCACAGCAACCTCCAATTCCTGGGCTGAAGCGAATCTCCTGCCTCTGCCTCCCAAGTAGCTGGGACTGCAGACACCTGCCACAACGCCCGGCCATTTTTTGGTTGCAGCTGTCGTTGTTTGGCTGGCCCAGGCTGGATTCGAACCCGCCAGCTCAGGTGTACGTGGCTGGCGCCTTAGCCGCTGGAGCCACAGGCGCCGAGCCAAGTGCTGCTAATTTTTAAAACAATTATTTTTAGAGATGGGGTCTCACTATTTTGCCCAGGATGGTCTTGAACTCCTAACTTCAACCAATCAACCCTCCTGCCTCAAACTCCCAAAGGGCTAGGATTACAGATGAGCCGTTGTACCTGGCCATTGATATTTCATTATCAATACTTAACTTATTTTAAAAAGCTGAAGTTAAAACTTTGAATATTTAACTACCCATGCATCTTTAAACAAAAATGTACATAAAAGTATGTGAAAGATGTTAAACTGAAAGTTTATGAATAATAAACATGGGGTGAATTGTTCAGGTAAATATTATTTTGATCGTTGAATATACAGTCTGCTCTTTAAAAATAAGAAAACAATTTTGTTCCTTGTCTTATGGAGGATGGAATCCCACACTTAGCTCTTCTCACAAGAGTCACCCTCTGAGATGCTGTTCTCTGTCTTGTAGTTTTGCACGGATTTGTCACTTTAAACAGAAGTCTCTTATTTCCAAAAGGTAAATTTACCCACTAGTATGCTTAATATAAATATTATTTTTTTGGCTTTAATAGTTTCATGTCTTTAGGAAACTTATCATGTAAGTTCATATCCCGATGTAATTAAGTGTTTGACAACTATTTCCTTTCCCTAATCTAGATCCACAAATTAAACCTGGCCCCCCAAAAGATATAACTGATAATAGCGATAAAATGTTATTAATGTAAATATTTTAGTAATTATTTACGGCTTGGCACCCGTAGCACAGTGGTTATGGCACTAGCCACATACACCAAGGCTGGAGGGTTTGAACCCGGCCTGGGCCAGCAATGACAACTGCAACAACAACAAAAAAATTAGCCAGACATTATGGCAGGCACCTGTAGTCCCAGCTACTTGGGAAGCTGAGGCAAGAGAATCACTTAAGCCCAAAAGTTTGAGGTTGCTGTGAGCTGTAATGCCATGGCATTCTACCAAGGGCAATACAGTGAGACTGTGTCTCTAAATAAATAAATAAATGCAATAAAAAATGTGTGCCAGAGCAATGTTTGAAATGGTAGAATTCAAAATCAAACTGAGCTTAAAAAAAAAAAAAAAGAAGATCACTGAATTTGAAAAGATTTATAAGTGAAATGAAGGACAATTTGGGAGGAGAAGTTGAGACAGAGTCTCACTCAGTCACCCTGGGGTTGAATGCTGTGGCTTCATAGCTCATAGCAACCTCAAACTCTTCAGTTAAAGTGATCCCCTTGCCTCAGCCTTCTGAGTAGCTGGGACTACAGGCACCATCTACAATGCCTGGCTAGTTTTTCTATTTTTAGTAGAGGCGGGGTCTTGCTCAGGCTGGTCTTGAACTCCTGAGCTCAAGCAATGGACCAGCCTTGGTCTCCCAGAGTTCTAGGATTACAGGCGTGAGCCACTGCACCTGGCCTCAGAACAACATTTTTAAAAGTGATGCTATCTGGGGAGGGAGAAAGAGGGAAGGAAGTATTTCTCAAGGAACTTCAATTGTTTTAATTCTCATACCCTTAAAATAATTTAACCTAAGGCAAAATATTAGGCTTTGAAAGGACTAGTTTGGGGGGCATGGGTAGCATTATGTCCTTCTGTGTAATATTCTGCATGTTTAAAACATTTCAACACAGGAATGTAATAAAGGATTTTAGTTGTCCTTGTGATTTCTGTTGGTTGCTATAATTTAACACACCTAATCTAGAAGAGTTCCTCAGCCTTTTTCTTTAACGGCAGTGAGGTATTTTAAGAGCAAGGATATATATTTTAGAATGTTTTTCATTTGGGGATTTGTCTGATTTCCTCCACATGATTACAGCCAAGTTTCTTGGCTACTATGTGGGACATCTGTCCCTTCTCAGATGCACATCTGGCGGTGCGTGATGTCCCTCACAGTGACACTAATTTTGTTCACTCGGTCGTGCTAGTGTCACGGACGCTCCTTGATGGAATTGGTGTTTACTTAGGATTTGTACTATGATGATTTTCAGTATTCCCTCCACATTCATCACTCGGCACTTGGCATTCCACCGTAAGCGAGAACTTTCTCTTTACAACCATCCATCTATATCCATCCACCTGTATATCTACTTATCAATCATCTATCTATGCTCTATCCTTACTATGGGCTCATGGATTCCTATTGTTTTTCTTTCTTTTTTTTTTTTTTCATTGCAGTTTTTGGCCGGGGCCAGGTTTGAACCCGCCACCTCTGGTATACGGGGCCAGCGCCCTACTCCTTGAGCCGCCCTCCTATTGTTTTTCAATGGTTTATGATTCATTACTAACTGTAGTTATTTTGGTGCTCAAATTATCCCAGATTTAGTCATTCTGGCCATTGGCAGCCCTTTAAAGCCTCACTCGATATATGCCCATGATTTTTCAAGTAATTTCTTCTTTTTTTGCACAATAGTATATTCCAGGATTATCTTTTGCCATCTTTGCCTGAGCCCTGGGAGTTCTCTCCAAGAACTACATTCAGAATTTATTTGAATAAGTTCCCCCCCATACATGGTGATTATCATACACATTTGAAATACAGTTAGGTCTGGGTTCACTTTCTCTTTGGGTTTTTTTTCTTCTTTTCCATTCTCACAAGTTAATGTTTTTCTTGAAGATACAGAACTTTAATTAACATGCTTCTAAATGACCAAATGACGCAATAAAGAATAATGTCCGTATCTTTTGTGTCCCTTTCATGCCATCCTGCCGTCGCTTAAAAGTAACCACCTCAGTGTTTTTTAATTTTTCCTTTTTGTGTTTCTGTCTGCTTGTTTTGGTAAACACGAGCAGATATGTGTATACCTTCCTGCTTCCCCTTCCTTCTTGCACTAAAGGTGGCGTGCCGTACATGCCCGTGTTTATTTTGCTTTTTTTACTTAACTGTGTATCTTGGAAGTCACTCCATCTGTTCACAGAGATCTTCACTTCATTTACAATTGCACGGCACTCTTCTGAGCATACAGTTTTGAACATTATGACAAGACAAAGTAAATTAAGAATAGAGAATGGGCTCGGCGCCTGTGGCTCAACGGGCTAAGGCACCAGCCACTTACACCTGAGCTGGCGGGTTCGAATCCAGCCCGGACCGCCAAACAACAGTGACGGCTGCAACCAAAAAATAGCCGGGCGGTTGTGGCGGGCGCCTGTAGTCCCAGCTACTTGGGAGGCGGAGGCAGGAGACTCGCTTGAGCCTAGGAATTGGAGGTTGCTGTGAGCTGTAATGCCATGGCACTCTACCCAGGGTGACAGCTTGAGGCTCTGTCTCAAAAAAAAAAAAAAACAATAGAGAGTGGAGAAAAGCAGGGGAGAGATTTTTTAAAGATATAGAGAAAAACTCTATTTTGTTTACTTTAAAATGTCACCCAGGACTCTGGCAGCGTGCCAACACATAAGCAGACTACGAGATTGGGTTGGAGGCCTGTGTCTCATAATTTCTGTCTCAATTCCATTTCCATCTCCTTTGAGGAGATAAGAAAGGGAGTAAGAGGCGCCAACTGTAACTCAGTGGGTAGGGCGCCGGCCACATACATCAAGGCTGGCGGGTTCGAGCCTGGCCCCAGACAGCTAAAACAACAATGACAACTGCAACAAAAAATTGCTGGGTGTTGCAGTGGGCGCCTGTAGTCACAGCTACTTGGGAGGCTGAGGCAAGAGAATCACTTAAGCTCAAGAGTTTGAGGTTGCTGTGAGCTGTGATGGCACTCTACCCAGGGTGAACAGCTTGAGACTCTGTATCAAAAAAAAAAAAAAAGGGGGGGGGAGTAAGAGAAAAATAAATGTCTAAATGTCTATCTGCTATCACATTCTTCTCTTTAATACTAAAGAATCTAAATTCCCAAACTGGAATGAGATCTTAACTTAAATACGCTAAGCTTTATACTTGTTTCAGCCTTAATATCTTGGAATAGTCACTAATAGTATTACAGATTAAATACTCACTATTTAATAGATTAAATCATGCAAACGAAGACTCAGTTTCTCAGCCAAATATGTTTTTTCATTTAAAATAAATAGAAAATTACTATTATTATTATTTTTTGAGACAGAGTCTCACTTTGTTGCCTCTGGTAGAGTGCTGTGGTGTCATAGCTCACAGCAACCTCAGTCTCTTGGACTCAAGAGATCCTCTTGACTCAGCCTCCCAAGCAGCTAGGACTACAGGCTATTAGTAGGGACTACAGGCTATTAGGCTGGGACTACAACAATTTTTAGAGATAGGGATCTCGCTCTAGCTCAGGCTGTTCTCGAACTCATGAGCTCAGGTGATCTACCTGCCTTAGCCTCCCAAAGTGCTAGGATTACAGGTGTGAGCCGCCGTGTCCAGCCTCAAAATACAAAATTATTATCTATAAGACCCACTGCACCATAGAACTTAAAAAAAATCATAATCTACATTCCTGTTTCTTTGTATATTATAAGAACTAATAATCTGACCTCTGGGTATAAGTTTCAAAAAGGAAACTTACATGTTCCCAAATAAAATCATCCTAGTTATTATTTTTGCTATAATCTTTCTTCCCTGGGTAGTGGGGCAGAGAACTTTACAAATAGAGTGATCATTTAGCCACATAATATCTCAACCAGTAAATCACCAAGGCACTACTGTCTCCTTCCTTTCCCCGTATTTTCTCAGGGCTATGTACTGTGAAATAGGCTGGCCTCTCATCAACTCCAGGACGGGAGAGGGAGCCTAATAGTGATTTAAGAGACACATCGGCGCCTTTTATTGAGGAAGAAGATGGAAATAAAGGTAAAGAAAATGTGATTATTGGGACGTGGCTTGTGTTTCCTGATCCAGACCACTGATAATAGATGAGGTTCCAGACTGCCATTCTTGCTCAATAATTCAGTGGACTACCCAGAATAGCAGTTTTATGCATTTCTTGGCTGAAAGAGCCCCAGTTGTTTGAAATAGCTTCTCAGCCAGCCTTCCTTGCCAGTTTGCTGAGACATTGATATTTTGGGTGCCTGGGGCCAGGGGAACTATTAGACTAGTCATCTCTGCCCTTCGAGTGACCTCGAGTATGCTGCACAGACAGCGTCGATGTCTGTGGCCATCGTGATATGGAAATGGACCAAAAACATTGCTTTATAAGAAAAAAATCACTTATTGTAAACGAGCATTGAGGGGCAGAAGCATCTTCCAGCTGTAAAATTTCAAGTAATCTTTTAGGTACTTTCAGAAAGAGAACATGGGGAGGAGGGAGAGAGAAGAGAAGAGGCGGGAGGGGATTGGTGTGTTCCTACCTAACGGGCACAACGTAAGGGCATAGGGCACACCTCCTGGGTGGGGGGCACCATTACAATAGGGCCTTCCTGAACAATTGCAAACATTGTAACCTAATCGTTTGTACCCTCATATTAATCCGAAATTAAAAAAAGAGAACATGGCTTACATGAATGCAAATGCTCCTTTTTAAATGTCCATATGTACTGCACAGGAAATAATACATAAAGTCTGAAAATGCGTCTTTCTTAAAAACACTTGAATACAATGGTTCTCATCTTTGGCTGAACATTAGACTTTTCTGGGAGCTTTTGAAATTCCCAGTGTCTATGCTGCAGCCTAGACCTGTCAGAATCCCTAAGGGTGGGCGGCGCCTGTGGCTCAAGGAGTAGGGCGCTGGCCCCATATACCGGAGGTGGCAGGTTCAATCCTGGCCCTGGCCAAAAACTGCAAAAAAAAAAAAAAGAATCCCTAAGGGTGGTAGGTATCAGTATTTTTTAAAGTCTGACCCTCTCACAACATTCCATTCTTGTACATCCAATGGCCATAACACTGGGTGTATACCCAACTGGTGAGAGCCTTTAGAAACTCTTACACACAAACAGTACTAATGGTGCTAACACCGAGGTTCTGCCCCAGCAAGTTTGAGTTCCTTGTCCAAGGTGTCCAGGTTTTCAGGTTACTTGTATGAGACCCAGAGAAGTCTTCTCACTTTAATTATTGACATTTAATTCATGGAATCCATTGAAGAATGAAATGTTTGACAAAGAAATGACGCTTTAATTAAACTACCAGAACTTACACAACAGGATCAGATTGATACTGCTGTACAATTATAATTTTTTAAAATGTATGTTTTATACATTATATTTGTACATGTTTATGGGGCACACGTGGAATTTTGCTATATGCATAGAATGCGTAAGGATCAAGTCAGGGTATTTAGGGCGTCCATTGCCTGAGGATTTACGATTTCTATGTGTTGGGTATATTTCAGGTCCTCTCTTGTTGCTATTTGGAAAAATACAGTACATTGTTGTTAATTATGGTCACCCTACTCTGCCATCAAACATAAGAAGTTCTGCTTCTGTCTGACTGTATGTTTGTGCCCATTCACCAACCTCTCCAACCCCGCCCACAGGACCTCCCAGTCCTGATACCTGCTGTTCCACTCTCCACCTCCACACTAGCAACTCACGTGTGCATGAGAACACACGATTGGTGTTCTTCTTTCTGCGCCTGGCTTGTCTCACTTAACATAATGACCTTCAGTTTCATCCATGTTGCTGCAAATGATATGATTTCATTCTTTTTTGGTGGCTGAAGAGTATTCCATTTCTACAATTCTAATTAAAAAGCCAAATACTAGGTGATGCGTGTGGCTCAGTGAGTGGGGCGCCGGCCCCTATACTGAGGGTGGTGGGTTCAAACCCGGCCCGGGTTCAAACTGCAACAAAAAAAATAGCCGGGGGTTGTGGCAGGTGCCTGTAGTCCCAGCTACTCGGGAGGCTGAGGCAAGAGAATTGCTTAAGTCCAAGAGCTGGAGGTTGCTGTGAGCTGTGACACCATGGCACTCTACCATGGTGAGTGCAACAAAGTAAGACTCTGTCTCTAAAATAGATAAATAAATAAAATAAAGTCAAATACTAAGTTTTGATATACTTCTAAAATTAAGTGGTAATTTTGAGGGGGTTTGGACCTCATAGGAAGCCACAGATCGTAGTTTTATTTGTTCGATGAGATAGACAAACACAGTATCTTCAAGCATCTAATTTGTCTCAGGCATTTTGTAATCCCTGGGGACACACAGCCGGTCAGATGTGCGGGGCTGTGGTTCCTGTGGGCCTGCTCAGGTAGCAAGAAAGAGGGGCCGTTGCTGAGAGTACACAGAAAAGCCGCAGACATTCTTCACCAAGAGAGAGCGATCAGTCCTGGTCTACAGATTTGAACAAGAAGAATGCTTAGCCCAAATATCAAAATTTAACATGAGGCTCTAGACCAGTGGCTCTCAACCTTCCTAATGCCATGACCCTTTAATACAGTTCTTCAGGTTGTGGTGACCCCCAATCATAAAATTATTTTCATTGCTATTTCAAAACTGTAATTTTGCTACTGTTATGAATTGTAATATAAATATCTGATATGCAGGAGACCCCCAAAGGGGTTGAACCCACAGATTGAGAACCTCTGCTCTAGACTACATTTTCTCTAATCAAATTCCATATATACTTTCTAGAAACCAAAACTATTGATAAATAATCATAAGAGACAACAAGCATTTTCCCAAGCAAGATACAAATTATACCAAATGCCCCACTTAGGCATAATTTTCTGACTAGTAGCACCTCAATGAGGTACTTGTTAAAAACACATGTTTCTGGCCACAGTATGATGGCTCGTGCCTGTGATCCCAACACTTTGGGGGGCTGAGGCAGGAGGATTGCTTCATCCCAAGAGTTGGAGACCAGCTCTGAGACCCAGAGTGAGACAGGCATGGTGGTGCACGCCGGCAGGCCCAGCTACTTGGAAGCTGAGGTAGGAGGATCTCTTGAGGCCAGGAGTTCAAGGTTGCTGTGAGCTAGGCTGACACTGAGGCACTCTAGCCTGGGCAATAAGAGTGAGACTCTGTCTCAAGGAACCAAACAAGTTTTTACTTTTATGTTTAATAGGAAGTGAAGTTACCTTTCTCTGCAGAGCTAAACATGCCTTTTGGCTCTGCAAGCCAGCATATTCCTGGGCATTTGCTGGGTTATGATTGATGGACTGTGATCAGGCTGACATAGCCACCAAGCCTTCCTCATTGTGCTCTCCTCCCCCTGGGGCTTGACACCCCAAAACCCAAGTACTTGAAGGGCACATCTCTGTTGCTTAAAAATACTTCCATCTATATGTATATCTCAACTTTTTTTCTCTTTTCTCCTTATCTTTCTCTTTCAAAGTGATTATAATTTCCAGCAGAATTTTGGTAACATCTCTCTTTTCTCTTGAACTGCAACTATACACTACTTTTTTATTAGAGAAAAGGAAATCAGCGGCTCCAACTGGTGGGCACTCTGCATCACCAGCCTGAGTGGCAGCCACTCAAAAATGTGGCACTGGACAAACCTACGGGAAATACATAGGGTCCTGCACGGTGGCTGATTAACAGGGATTGAAAATCAAGAGATTTTCCTTCCACCTCTCCCAAGCCCCAATTTAATTTGACTAAGTTTTCTAATTTGGGTAGATAATTATCAAGTGACTTCAGATAAGATGACATACATAGAATGTTTTTACTGGACCAATCTACAGCGATGTTGCTGATTAAAATAAGGTCTGACTCATTTCCTGAATTATTTATAAATTCAATTGCTTAAAATAAACCAAGCATCCTAGGCAATATGCTTCTCTGGATCTGGTGTTTTGATAAAAAGAACCTTCATTAGGTGCTGAGGTTGGGGACAAATGTATCACACCAGCTCTTGTAACACGTCTAAAATGGGAATATTCATGCGCTACACTGCAGGTTGGCAAACTTTAAATAATTAATTAATGATCTGAAAATGTTTCGTGGTTTGTATGAAAGAGACTTCATTTTGAGAATGAAGATGCCATAATCATTTCTCAGCCTTTTGGCTAAGATCAAGTGGAAATGTTCTAAAAATATGTTTCTGTTTTTTTACTGAATCTCTGAGCCAATAGTCTCCAATTTTTTAAATCACACCTTCCATAAGTTAAAAAATTTAAGTACATAATTCCAAATCCATATACACACACCCATATATATGTATGTGTATTTGCATATACACATATACAGATAATTGTTTGTAGAAAGAGGTAATAATACAAGCAGAAGTCCTAATTTTTTTTACCCCAATATATATTGCCTTGCAAATAACTACTCAATTTAAAATTATCATATCCTAAAAGTAATAATAACAGCTGGGTACAGTGGCTTACACCTGTAATCTGAGTACTCTGGGAGGAGAGATGGAGGATCCCTTGAGCTTAGGAGTTCAAGACCAGCCTGAGCAAGAGCAAGACCATCTCTCTACTAAAAATAGAAAAACTAGCTGGACATCCCGCTGGGCACCTGTAGTCCCAGCTGCTCGGGAGACTGAAGGCAAGAGGATCTCTAGAGCCCAAGAGACTGAGGTTGCTGTAAGCTATGATAATACCAGAATATTCTTACCCACGGTGACAGAGAGATACTCTAAAAAAAAAAGTAATAACAGCTGACAGTTATTGAATGCATATAATATGCTGTATGGTGGTAGTAAGTACTTTACACATTTTATTTCATTTAATCTTCAAACAACTTTCTATGAGCTATATGTCTGTGGCTTCCCAAAAGTTGTATGTTGAAATCCAATCTCTATTCCCATAGGTTTTGGAGGTGGGGCCTTTGGGAGGTAACTGGGTCATGAGAGTGAAGCCCTCAGAGAGACCCCACACCGTCTCCTTCCACGTGAGAACACAGCCAGGAAGCCCCGTCTATGAATCAAAAGTGGGCTCCTACCAGACCACCAAATCGGACAGAACCTTCATCTGGGACTTCCCAGCCTTCAGAACTGTAAGAAATAAATTTCTGTCATTTATAAGCCACCAGTCCATGGCACTTTGTTATAGCAGCCCAGACAGGCTAAGACAAAACTGTACAAAGCAAATAATACTGTATATTTAATGTTTTCCCCATTTTACAGATGGAAATTGCTGAGGGACATACTGTTAGTGACCATAGTTTCTGCAAAGTATTTTTACCTTCACTTTCTTTTTTTGCAGGGGGACATAGTCTCAAGCTGTCACTCTGGGTAGAGTGCCATGGTGTCATAGCTCACAGCAACCTCCAACTCTTGGGCTCAAGCCATTCTCTTGCCTCATTTTTCTATTTTTAGTAGAGATGGCTGGGGGAGGTGGTGTCTTGCTTTTTGTTCAGGCTGGTCTCCAACCTGTGAGCTCAAGTTATCCGCCCGCCTCGGCCTCCCAGAGTGCTGGGATTACAGGTGTAAGCCACCACTACCTGGCCCCACTTTCTTTTACTTTTTAAAAAATTATCAGAGGCAGACGCAGTGGCTCATGCCTATAATCCCAGCACTCTGGAAGACCAAGGCGAGTGTATTGCCTGAGCTCACAGGTTTGAGACAGCCTGAGCCAGAGGAGACCTAGTCTCTAAAAATATTTGGGTGCGGTGGGGGGTACCTGTAGTCCCAGCTACTTGGGAGGCCAAGGCAAGAGGATCACTTGAGCCCAAGCGTTGGAGGTTGCTGTGAGCTATAATGCCACGGCACTGTACCAAGGGTGACCAAGTGAGATTCTGTAACAAAAAAAAAAAAAAAAAAAAACAGATAATAAATGAATATGGTTTAAAACATCCACATGGCTCTTTCCCCCAAAAATGTACAAAAGGAACAGGAGAAGTTTCCTTTCCCTCCTAACTTGATTTTTCTAGGTATCTAGGCCAAAAGATCCTAGATACTATGATATCAAAGATAGGAAACATTTTTTTCTGAAAAGTACAACTGAGTTACAGTTGCCTCTTGTGTGGAGTTCTGGTAATGACAGAGCAGGTCACATCAGACCAAACATTCTGCAGAAGAGAATTATAACTTCTGGAAAAAAATAGAAAGCAACATCTGAAGAAATGGAGGGGACTCAACACTTGGAAGAAGAGAATGATCCTGGGTGAGTCTCCAGCTTTGGGCGGCTTGGTTTGTGCTCTGCCTGGTGGCTGAAACTCAGATACAAACCCACAGACATTCTGCTTGAGGAATCAGGAGAAGTTTGAGGTGGTCACAACAGCTGGAAAAGAAGGAGAAAATCTCAGAAAGGGCAGAGCTACAGACCAGTTGCCCTAAGTTATGTGCCCCACGTTTTATCTCCAGCTGGCCCAGAATTCTGCATGTGTGTGGCTGACTTCAAGCAACACGACCAATGCCAAAAGAACTAATGAGAAATTTCAGCTTCTGCCCATTGCAAGAGAGGCAGAATGTATGTTCAGTTAGTTAACTAATAAAATAAAATCATCAGTGCTGCTCAGGGGATCAAAACAGAACCCTAAGTCTCTACAACCTATCTTCACAAGATCCAGAACATAATCCAAAATTATTAAACATATAAAGAGACAGGAAAATGTGGCCCATGCTGAAAACAGTGATTCTCAAACTTTCTGGTCTAAGGACCCCTTCATCCTTTTTTTTTGAGGTAGAGTTTCACTCCGTTGCCCTGGGTAGAGGGCCATGGCATCATATCTAATAGGAACGTTCTAACTCTTGGGCTCAAATGATCCTCTTGCCTCAGTTTTTCATGTTTAGTGGAGATGGGGTCAGGGTCGGAGTCGGGGTCGGGGTCTTTGTCTTGCTCTTCCTCAGCCTGGTCTTGAATTTGTGAACTTACGCATTCCTCCTCCCACCCTCCTTAGCCTCCCAGAGTGCTAGGATTACAGGTGTGAGCCACCATGCCCAGCTGACACTCTTAAAAATATTGAAAACCAGGTAGGGTGTGTTGGCTCACACCTGTAATCCTAGCACTCTGGAAGGTGGAGGCAGGTGAATTGCCTGAGCTCACAAGTTTAAGACCAGCCCTGCTCGGCGCCTGTGGCTCAATGGGCTAAGGCGCCAGCCACGTACAGCTGAGCTGGCAGGTTCGAATCCAGCCCGGCCTGCCAAACAACAATGACAGAGGCAACCAAAAAAAAAAAAAAAGGCCAGGCTTTGTGGCGGGCGCCTATAGTCCCAGCTACTTGGGAGGCGGAGGCAGGAGACTCGCTTGAGCCCAGAAGTTGGAGGTTGCTGTGAGCTGTGACAGGGTGACAGCTTGAGGCTCTGACTCAAAAAAAAAAAAAAAAAGTTTAAGACCAGCCTGAGCCAAAACGAGATTTCCTTTCTAAAAATATAGCCAGCATTAGGGCAGAGGGCCTATAATCCCAGCTAAATTGGGAGGCTGAGGCAAGAGAATCACTTAAGCCCAAGAGTTTGAGGTTGTTGTGAGCTGCGACAACACAGCACTCTACTGAGGGGGACAAAGTGAGACTCTGCCTCAAAAAAAAAAAAAAAAAAAAAGTCTGAGGCAGGAGGATCATTTGAGCTCAGGAGTTTGAGATCAGCCTGAGCAACAGCATGGCCCCATCTCTACTAATAATAGAAAAACTAGCCAGGCCCAGTGGCAGACACCTGTAGTCCCAGCTACTCAGGAGTTTGAGGCAGGAGGATCACTTGAGCCTGGGAGTTTGAGGTTGCTGATAGCTAGGCTGAGGCCATGGCACTTTAGCCTAGGCAACAGAGTGATACTTCGTCTCAAAAAAAAAAATTAAATTCCCCAGAAAGTTTTTGTTAGATAGGCTATTATTTTTACCCATTAGAGATTAAAATTGACAGAATATTAAAATAGGTATTAATTTATTTCAAATAATAAATCTACATGTTAACAAAAATATTTTCATGAAAAATAACTGCTTTTCAAAGCGATACCCTTAGAAGCGTATATTGAATTGAGATTGTTTGCTCCATAAAATTGAGATTTTATTTGACATCTCTTTAATGCCTGACTTATTAGAAGAACAGCAAGATTCTCATACTTGCTTATGCATTTCATATTTTGGTTTGGTGTAAGTTATGAAGACTTAACTTTAATGACATTACTGGTAATCGTGAGTAATCTTTAATATTATACTAAAATTTGACTAGCACAGGTTTCTTAAAGGTTACAATGTGGAATTTGAAGTAATATCATGTCTGCTTTATTTCATATTCTATTATGTTAAAATCAAATGTTTCATATTGCATTTTTTGTTTTTTAGAGATGTAATCTTACTATGTTGCCCAGGCAGGTTTCCAGCTCCTAAGGCTCAAGCAATTCTCCCACTTAGCCTCCCAAGAGCAGGGACTACAAGTGTGAGTTACTGCACCTGGCTATATTGCACCTTGAATGGATCTTTATGAAAGGTTTTTCATTTAGTCTTTATAATCTGAAAAGTGAGCTCTTCACATCCCCACATTATAAATGAAGGTTTGGAAATGTATGCGGTAAGGTATATTGATCCTTTCCTTCAAAAACATCATCTCACGAGGGTGGTAGGTTAAAAAAAAAAAACAAAATTTATGTCTGCTATGACTTTGCTATTACAAACCTTTATCAGGGTGATCAGTTTTTACAAGAAAGAAATGAAGGGCGGTGCCTGTGGCTCAAAGGAGTAGGGCGCCAGCCCCATATGCTGGAGGTGGTGGGTTCAAACCCAGCCCTGGCCAAAAACTGCAAAAAAAAAAGAGAGAGAGAGAAAGAAAGAAATGAAAATAACAAGAGCAAACATGATTCAAGATCATTTTCTGATGGTGCAAAAATTAGCTTCTAAAATAGCACAGACCTAACCCCTGCAAAGCTTGGTGGCCAGTCCCATGAATGTGGGTGCAGTGCCAGCTGCATTGAAGGGGGTTCTATTACTGGACTTAGAACCTCTCGGCAAGGCTCACTGTTCATGCCTGAGTGATTTTTCTCTCTGTGCTACAAGTGGAAAACTACTCAAAAAAAAAAAATTATGACCTTGGTATAACAGTACAAAAGAACCGTGAAGTCTTGAGAAATAGAATCAATTTTGCTGGGTTTTTTCCTAAGTTAATTTCAAGATAGTCACGAATCACAGAGACCAACTGCACTGTCATCTGCTGCTTTCTCCGAAGCTGCTGAAAGCGCTAATGACCGGTGGGTTAGCGGATGCCTGTTCCTTGAGCAAAAGGAAGCACGACACTGTCAGTGCATCTACTCAGTGTTGACTCTCAGTGCCTCACGCCTAACTGTGGCAAAGCTTTCAGTGAGAATAGCTGGGGAAACTGAGACCATGAGTAGGGAGGAGTAGGGGGGAGGTCATGACACAATACCTGGCATGGATGTGTGTAAGGTTCTGCAGCCTACTAGCTAAGGGCCTGCTGGCAAATTGCCTTCTTTAATCTGAGAGAGGATGCATGTGAGCACAGGAGGGAGCGGGGTGGGGGCTGCTATAGATCTGCAGGGTCAGGGTACAGTGGTGGGGAGGGGCGGGGGTCAGCAGAGTTGCTTGCGGGAACTGAGGAAGAAGAATCCCTCTGTTATGGATGGAGTTGTGTCCCCCCTCCAAATTCCTATGTGGAAGCCCTAACCCTCAATATGACTGCATTTGAACATAGGGCCATGAAAGGGGTAATTAAGATTAATGAGACTGGCCTGGCACGGTGGCTCATGTGTGGAATCCTAGCACTCTGAGAGGCCGCGGTGGGTGGAGTACTTCGGCTCAGGAGTTGGAGGTCAGCTTGAGTAAGAGTTGAGACCCCATCTCTACTAAACACAGAAACAAACAAAAACCTAGCTGGGCACCTGTGGCAGGCACCTGTAGTCCTAGCTACTCAGGAAGCTGAGGCAAGATGATTGCTTGAGCCCAAGAATTTGAGCTTACTGTGCGCTATGATGCCATGGCACTCTACTCAGGATGACAGAGTGGGATGCTGGTCTAAAAACAAACAGGCTCAGTACCTGTAGTACAGTGGTTATGGCGCCAGCCACATACACCAAGGCTAGCAGGTTCAAATCTGACCTGGGCCAGCTAAACATCAATGACAACTGCAATAAAAAAATAGCTGGGCATTGTGGTGGGAGCCTGTGGTCCCAACTACTCGGGAGGCTGAGGCAAGAGAATCGCTTAAGCCCATGATTTTGAGGTTGCTGTGAGCTGTGATGTCAACATATTGAAACTCTGTCTCAAACAAACACACAAATTGATTAATGAGATCATCAGAGTGGGCCTAATCGGCTAGGCAAGGTGAGCTTATAAAAAGAGGAAGAGCTCAGGGTCAGGCATGCACAGAGGAAAGGCCCTGTGCAAGCCAAGGAAGTGGCCTCAGAAGGAACAGACCCTGCCACACCCTGATCACCAACTTCCAGTCCCCAAAACTGTGAGGAAATAAATGTTAGTTCTTTAAGCTGCCCAGTATTTGTTGTGGCGCCAGAACTAACACACCCTGTTCAGTGCCCTTTACTCCACTGAGAGACAGTTGATTCAGAGGACAGACTAAGATCCCCACCCACAGACCCGGGCCTAACGGAGGAGCCAAGAGGAGTCACAAGACAGTAAAACAGTAGGGGGCTAAAACCACGGACATTTAATTATACTTCCACAGAGTGAGTCCTCTTTTTACCTGTTTGGAGAGGTAGGGGGGAGGTTCCACCTATTTTGCAACCTAAGAGAGGTAAAGAGCAGTAAGGTTGGTCTCTTGATCTCAGAATTCTGTGTTGAGTTCCCATCCTAGACTTTCTGAAAGCTGGAGATACTATATTATATTCCATAGTATTATTGCAACAGAGTAATCCTGATTAAAGTCTGTCTTCACCACTTTAGTGTCTGGCTTTATTTATGTTTGATGCCCTTCTTGAGAGCAAATTATCTACATAAATTACTTTAAACTCTTCAGCTTGGTATGTTTGTCTCTTCTCTTCCATTTATTTATTCAATCATTTATACTGGAGTCGATGCATGTATATTTATTATAAACCTTTGGTTATGATCTTACACTACTTTATTTATGTTACTCATCTTGCTCCAGCTGTGGCCATTGGGAGCGCTTTCAGCTGGTTTCTGTGTCTTTTTGAAACACCTCCAAATGTTACTTTGAACATGTTTTTACTTTTTGGCATCATAACATTATTCAGGCTCACCCAGCCCTGGAATCATCCATTTCTCCAAGGAGCAATGGAGAATTCGTGACTGTCAAAAAGTACTGGAAACCAAGATTTGGGCCCTGGGTGTGCTCATTGGAACTGAGGTGTCATTGCTTCTAGGTCATCTTGGCTGACAGAGCAAGGAAATGACGTGCAGATACTCGCCCATGTACATAAACTTCTCCATAGATGCTTCTGTGCATCTTACCTGCATCTCTGTTTAGCTGACTTTGAGTTGATAGTGATGTGTCCAACCCTAACCCCTTATCATGTGGATCGTTCTAACCCTTCCCCTTGCTTACTTACACTCTCTCACACCATCTGTGAGAAATGGGCTCCCACCATCTGTCCTCCATTTACTTAATTGTTCACTGATGTCTTAAAAAAATGCTAAATGTTCCTATCGATTCTTGGCTTAGTTCTTTTGGTGCTCTAATTAGCCCAGACAGGGCTGGGGGATCCCTTTCAAGCTGAGTCCTTCCCTGTCTCTGTCAGTTTTTCTCTGTCAATGCCTTCATGTTTTCTAGCACAAAGAGAGATTCTGATCTCACCTGTGTTTTCTCTGTCTCAGAGACTGAAGCAATTGTATTTCCAAGGATTCTTGTGTCCTTGCTCTTCATTTTTTGCAACAGCTTTATTGAGATATAATTCATATACCATGGATTCCACCTATTTATGCAAATTCAATGGTTTTTAGTATATTTTCAGTTCCTGCAACCATCATACAATCAATTTGCAGGATGTCTCCCAAATTTTACAAAATACGTACAAAATATTCTATATGTATTAGCATCTCTTTGTAAAATTTTGTAATGAATATTTTGTAAATAAAGGTATATCTAACTACAATTTCCCATTTTCCTTTTGTATGGTGACCTTGTGGGTGACATTTGGGGCACTCTGTAGAATACCATTATCATCCCCCAAAGAAGCCATGCATTATTAATTAATTAATTTATTTTTTGAGACAGTTTCACTATGTCACCCTTGGTAGAGTGCCATGGTGTCACAGTTCACAGCAACCTCAAACTCTTGGGCTTAAACAATTCTCTTGCCTCAGCCTCCCAAGTAGCTGGGACTACAGGTGCCCACCACAACACCCGGCCATTGTTTGGTTGTAGTTGTCATTGTTTGGCAGGTCCGTGCTGGGTTTGAACCCACCAGCCCCGGTGTGTGTCGCCGGCGCCCTAACCACTGAGCAACAGGAGCCGAGCCCATGCACTCTTTAGATAGCGTCCCACAATCTCCCCACCCCTTTTATACTGAGATAATGAAGGCATGTATCTTTGGGGCATGGTGCATGTGTTTGCATTGCCAATTGAAGAATCACAGGGTTTATAGGCAAATTTGAATTTCTTATAAAGGATTACAATGTGCAAGGTGGTCATCCTCACAGGCTGAGAAGCATAGCACTTCAAGGGAGGGAAGGATAAGGTAGGAATTTATACTGAAGGGGTTGGTCATGTGTACACATTCAACAGGTTCCGGAAGGAGCTATAATTATCCATGGAGAGGGGTGTCGCACATGTAGTGAGCAGACAGGCCTGTTCATGCATCCCTTGTTCATTTGCGGGGTGGACACTTAACTGTAAATACTTTACAATTAGGCTCTGCACATTAAGAGGCAAAGGAGAGGACACGAAGGCGTTCAGTGCACAGCCTCTGCAGGCTGGCCAGAACCACTCCATGGTCAGTGGTCTCTTATCCAAAAGGAATGCTGGTCAGTGCTGTGTTGAAACTAGGAAAAAGGGAGGGGCAGTGTCAGGCAGATGGTTGAAATCAGAGGTGGAGCAAGTCTTTTCAAAGTGCTGTTTCTTTTCAACCGTAAGGATAGAAAGTCTAATGGCGCTTAGTAGGGGGGCATAAAGAGCGTGCTTGACTTTCCATCCCGTCATGGCTCGGAAATCAGTTTATTTATTTATTTTTATTTTTTTATTAAATCATAGCTGTGTACATGCAATCATGGGGTACAATGTGCTGGTTTTATATACAATTTGAAATGGTTTCTTTTCTTTTTTTTTTTTTTTTTGAGACAGAGCCTCAAGCTGTCACCCTGGATAGAGTGCTGTGGCATCACAGCTCACAGCAACCTCCAACTCCTGGGCTCAAGCGAGTCTCTTGCCTCTGCCTCCCAAGTAGCTGGGACTGC
>CAUYRH010153057.1:0-22505 GCA_963574655.1 Perodicticus potto | reverse complement strand
CAAGGAGCCCACCTCCAATGGCCAGTCTTCTGAACAAGGAGCCCACCTCCAATGGCCAGTCTTCTGAACAAGGAGCCCACCTCCAATGGCCAGTCTTCTGAACAAGGAGCCCACCTCCAATGGCCAGTCTTCTGAATAAGGAGCCGACCTCCAATGGCCAGTCTTCTGAACAAGTTCTCCCATTCAGGAACCCACCTCACATGGCCAGTCTTCTTCTGAACAAGTTCTCCCATCCAGGAGCCCGCCTCAGATGGCCAGTCTTCTTGTGGACAAGTTCTGCCGTCCAGGAGCCCACCTCTGATGGCCAGGCTTCTGCTTTCTCAAAATCATTTAGCAAATATTCTGTGAAAGCTTTTTTATATAGATTATCGGTCATGGGTCAGAAATGTTCTTGTGTGAGGCATGGATGTCATTCAGAGGAGGAAGTCGAATTCATTTCTCACACCCCTTTATGGAAGAACAGGATTCCAACCTGCAGCCAGCACTGTGTCTCCTCTGATGCAGAAAAAGGAAAGTACCATTGATACGAAGTTCCTTTCACTGGAACAGACCGCAAGCAATGCGTGCTGGGTTTATGCCGCTCCAGTCAAGGAAGCAAAGAGAAAGGTCCTTTTGGAACTAGCATCTCTGGGACAATTAAGAAATAGGAACGGGGACACGTCAGATTTGTGAGACCTGCCGGGCGGGCTTTCCCCTTCCAGTTCTGTCTCTTGCTGTGGGAGATGGCTCCACGGGGTAAGCCGAGGTGGCTGATTGCCCTTTTGTCTCTCAGGTTTTCTTTTTTTTTCCGCTCTGGAGAGACCCTTGATTTTTCCTTTTTCCATGTGTGCCAAATGAACACTTTAGCATTCATTTTTGGGGTACGTATTTTTGGGATGGGTCTTTTGTAAGGGGTTATTATATAATGTTGGCATAGTATTTTGTTATATTGAAATTGATTATGCAGTTCACAGATACACAAGGTACAGAGGTAGCTAAAAAGTTCTGTGTGACCCACCCCAGCATCCTTCCACCAGGGTCTGTTCTTCAGTTTCCGACTCACAAGCTGTTTATCAAGAACGTGATGGGCTGAGCCAGAAGGGTCGTCTCTCACTTCTGAACAGTGGTTTTTTCTCTTTAGAATTTAAGGACAATGGTTTAAATTATTTTTTATTTCCATAGTCAGAAATAGAACCATGCTATTTCACTAATTCATTTAATGATTTCAAACGTCTCAATTAAATAAGTAAAAATGATTTCGAGGATTTGTGTAAAGTAGAGCCCTCCCTTTTTCTATGTAACTTGTGTGCTTTGAATACTTTTAAGCCAAATTGTCACTCACTAGAAAATAGGGTAATTTCAGTATTCTGTTATCGTAACTGTTTAATGATAAAAAGTTAGCGATTATTTTAATTACGTTACTTATCTCAGTCTGACAAAGTTTTTAGTAGTTAGCTATTGCAGCGATCTACAATTATATCATTTTGTTAGGTTTGAACATTGAGAAGTTTGGTTTACTATTAATATAATTTAGAAAAGGAATTTAAATTTGGCATATATGGATTTTTAAAGACACAATAAAATAGCAATATGTGAATTGCTTTTTCTATAGCACTGTTTTCATGAATTTAGGAATCAAGTGTGTGTTAATGTTATTATTCTCAGGTAGTTGCTATGGCATTTCATCAACAAAACAACAAAACTTTTTGTTTTCTGAATATGTAAGGTAAAATAAACTGTATTATAACTTTATAAAACTCTTTTTATAATGGATGTTTTCTTTTTGTCTTATTTTATTCTTGGAAAACTCCAAACACTTCTGGTAATTATGTCAAAATAAAATATCTTTCATTGTGCAACACAAATACATGTAATAAAAATGCAAAAAATAATAAAAAATGGAAAATTGATTATAGGGAAACTATGGACTCAAAGTTAAAAAGTAAATGCAATTTTATTAGACATTTTAACTATAAATGATGAGATTTTAATTTACTCTCTGTTCCTCTAAGCAAATGATTTTTAAAATAAGTTAAATGCATGATTCTGTATATGATATGGTACTAATTTGGCTTATTATGGCTAGAGGAGATGGTGATAACAATGTACTCACTCAGAATGTCAAACGAGGTAAGCCTAAACATATACTAATAAAATAGAGAGCAAAAACAGACTCTTGTCTAGAAATTTAAAATAATATAATAATAATAACAGGCATTTTCATAGAACTTATTACATGCTACACATCAATTTTTATGTGTTATTTAGCAGCGTCTCTGTGATAAGTAATGATGTACAGTTACTAACTCACTATGTAGGTGAGGAAACTGTGAGCCAAGCCCACACGGCCGGGTGGGTCAGCGCTTGCTCTGACGCTGGCCCCTTTTCTCCAGAGTCCTTATCCTTAAATATAAGAAGGGTAATACTTCCTTGGCCCATAAATGCTATTGTCGGTGTCTTTTATATAGTAGGCTCTTTTAAGTACATTACTCCACTTACTATCATCAAATGCATATAATTTTAAATTGTAAAAAAATGGGGCAGTGCCGGTGGCTCAAAGGAGTAGGGCGCCGGCCCCATATGCCGGAGGTGGCAGGTTCAAACCCAGCCCCGGCCAAAAACTGCATAAAAAAAATTTAAAAAAAATTGTTAAAAAATCGTCTAATGCAAAATGTATGTTATTAGCCATTTTTAAGAGTGCGGTTTAGTAGTTACTATATTTATATTGTCATGAAACCAATTTCTATAACTTTTTATTAGCAAAACTGAAACTTTAATCCCATTAAACAACTCCCCATTTCGCCCTTCCCATGTCCCTGGCAACCGTTGTACTTTGTGTTTCTATGAATTTTCTGACTTTAGATGTATGTGTAAGTGGAATCACTCGTACTGTAATTGCGTTTTGGGACTGGCTTAGTTCAGTTAGGTTGGTGTCCTCAAGTTTCATGCACATCGTGGCACATGACAGGATTTCCTTCTTTTTGAAGACTGAGTAATGTTCCATTGTACGCATATCCATACTTTATTCTCTGCTTACTTGCCAGTTGCTTCTGCCTCTTGGCTGTTGTGAATAGTATCGCTGTGAACAGGGGTGTGCAAATATGTCTTAACACCTGCTTTCCCATCTTTAGGATGGGTACTCAGGAACGAATTGCTGTATCTCGTGGTAGCTCCGTTTTTGGTATTTTGGGGGACCTGTCATACTGCTGTCCCGAGTGGCTGCACTATTTTACATTCCCACCATTGTCCTGTAGGCATTCCACTTTCTCCACGTCCTCACCAACACTTACTATACTTACTGTTTTTTTTTTTTTGTTTGTTTGTTTTTTTGTGGTTTTTGGCCGGGGCTGGGTTTGAACCCGCCACCTCAGGCATATGGGGCCGGCGCCCTACTCCTTTGAGCCACAGGCGCCGCCTTGTTTTTTGTTTTTTTTTTTTTTTGTACTCAACATAATGGGTGAGAGGAGATATCTCATTGTGGTTTTGATTTGCATTTTGTTATTAATTAGTCATGTTGAGCATATTACGTGCTTGTTTTAGCCATTTTGTATCTTCTCTGAGGAAATAAATCTCTACTCAGGTACTTGGCCTCTTTTTAAATTTTTTTTTTCTTTTTAGTTAAGTGTTTAACAACTTCAAAAGTAGAGATCATCATTATTAAATTTCTTGAGACAGAGTCTCACTTTGTTGACCTCATTAGAGTGCTGTGGCGTCACAGCTCGCAGCAACCTCAAACTCTTGGGCTCAAGTGATTCTCCTGCCTCAGCCTCCTGAGTAGCTTCTGGGACTGCAGGATATTTTTAGAGATGGGGTCTCCCATCCAAGAGCTCAGGCTGGTCTCAAACTCCTAAGCTCGGGCTATGATTACAGACGTGAGCCTCAAAAGTAGAGATTATTAATCCCCTCTCACAAAAGAAGAAATTGAATTCTAACAAGTTTAATCAACTTGCTCACAATTAGTGAAATTTCAAGTTAATCTTTAACTCCAAAGACCGTGTGTATTTGTTTTTCTTATTCAATAACAGTTGATCATTTAAATACTCACCATGGGCTACTCAGACTGGTTTTCTATCATTTGAAAGGTTATGTTTGATCCTTTTAAATGGTCACATTGACTGTCTTTATTTTCTTATTTACTAGACTAAGAAATTAATAAAGATTTGGATTTTTATTTTTTTGAGAAGGAATCTCACTTTCTTGCCCCAGTAGAGTGCTGGGACGTCACAGCTCACAGCAACCCAAACTCTTGGGCTGAAGAGATCCTCTTGCCTCAGCCTCCTCCCCAGTAGCTGGGACTGCAGGCACCTGCCACAACACCCGGCTATTTTTAGAGATGGAATCTTGCTCTTGCTCAGACTAGTCTCAAACCTGTGAGCTCAGGCAGTCCACCCATCTTGACCTCCAAGAGTGGTAGGATTACAGGCCTGAGCCTCTGCACCCAGCCTTAAGATTGAGAATTTTTATTAGAATTTGCCTTCTATACAGAATCATAATGATCTTGCTATGATCAGTGTATCTTGAAGCTACAACAGAAAACTTCTACTCTCTTGTCCTTCATTGGTGTTACAAATGCTAGTAGTTGCATGTGACATTATGTTCACAGAATAACGTCTGTCCATGCAGAGTTACTCCACTTGTCAACAGCATGTACTTAACATTTTTCTTTGGGAGTTATTTTTTTATGTCACAGTGTAGTTCTAAATACCTTAAGTGGGCAAGAATGGCTGTTCAAAGAAATGCGAATATATTCTGATAACAGGTGGTGTTTGGCTTGTAAGTTTAATGTCTTTGAAAACTGTTACTCAGGTGCCAGTGTGCCTGGCTTCCAACTTGTACAGTGGCGAATATATATCTGTTTCATAATGAGAATTTTATTTCTTTCTCACATTTTTAAAGCAGGCAAAAATGGAGAAAGATGAGGAATTATTTGCTTCCATTAGACACTGGGAATTCACAAAGTATTGTCAAGTGATAACACGATTATACAGGTGTAATAGAAGCGTAATCAGTTAGCAGGTTTAATCAACAGGAAATTCCGAGGGTAATGGAGAATTAAAAAAGAGGGAGCGGAAACTTTTAATTCCAGAATAAATGATTTTAAATGAACCTAACAGCAGCAAGCAAAGTTCTGAGAAACCCCACCCATCTCTGTTCATCATCAGTCACTTTTCTATGTTCTCCAGGCTGAGTATCAAAGAATCCTGCAATGCTATCGTCTTTATATTATAAAACGAGTATGTAAGACAGGTTGAAATATATTCAGTTTTTAAAATAATTTTGTTGTCTAGCTACATGGTGGCCAGGTTCATGTGCAATTTAAAACAGTGCGCAATTTGTTGTTTTTTTTTTTTTTTTTTTTTTGCAGTTTTTGACCTGGGCCGGGTTTGAACCTGCCACCTCCGGTATATGGGGCTGGTGCCCTACTCCTTTGGGCCACAGGTGCCGCCCCAACAGTGCGCAATTTTAAATTGTACATGGACTTTATCACCACCCTGCATGTTTTGAAGACTTCTCCATCTATAATTTCATGTAAGATATTTAAGTATAAACTGTATCATTCTACATGGAGTCTTTCATTCGGAGTTTTGTAGCCAAAGAGCAAAATTAATTAGCTGCCATACTGAAAAAAATACAGAGTAAATTAAAAGTCAGTGATTTCTGTATTTTATTCTTATTAAAGTTATACTGAACTTACATAATCATAATATTTATACTAAGAATTTATATAGGCTTATTTAGGATCGTCTCTGATACAATTAAAATACATCTTATTGTTGAGAGTTCGTTCTATTGAGAAATCTTTGAGAGTTCCAGGTAATTCTGTGGGTTTCTGATTCTTAGCATAAGGAGAAGCTCATTTAGCAGGGATGAAAAGGCAAAGACCAAAAATGCAACAACTTAATTCACCTCTCTCCAGATACCTAAAACGTCACAGTGCATTCTCAGCCTGAATATGGTAAAATTCTTGCTAGATGTAGCTCCTAAAAATAGTAAGAGAGTCTCTTAATCACAGCTCCCTTTTACTTTTCTATCACCAGACGACTTGGTGACTTTCAAAATATTTACATAGGATACTATAAGCAGGGTACTCTGAAATACAAGCTTGCTAATTGCCTTGGCACATGGTATTAGCATCTGCTGAAGAACCAGTTTTAGAATATCAGGAGAGTATTTATAGGCCTCCCACGGCATACAGTGTAGTATGAAATTATAGGCGACCGCCGAGTCTTCCAGTAAGTCTGCCTAAGGTGCCCTTGGCATCATCTGATATCCTCCACAGACGTCCTGAGGCAGCCACAGTCATCTAAAATGAACATTCCCTGAGGCAAAACTTTTCCAGAACATTGTATCAACAGCATTCACCTAGCATCAACAGAGAAGATTTTCCTTGACATAAAATATAATTTCTTGGAGCAGAGATGTTAAACACTACATAATTTTAAAGAACTATTGCACTTAACTGAAAGTGTGTGAATTAAAAGCATGCCTAGGTAACCCTAGGCAAAGTAATATTTTTACATAGATCAACGCAGTTAACATATTACCCCCAGACTTTCTTAGTGATTAAACATGCTAACTTTTACTCGGTACTGTTATTGTCACTTAAAGGATTTGTTTTGGAATTAAAAGCTTCCACTCTTTTTTTAGTGCACATATTTTTCTAAGTAGAAGTTTTAAAATCCATGAAATTGCCCAAGTACTAAAATAGAAGTCATCCCCTATCATCTTTGGGGAATAAAAGATACTTGAAAAAAAATTTGTGATAAATACCATGTATCGAGTTTTGAGCATGGTTGAGAACCACAAGCATTTTATAGGTCAGTGGATGAGATTTGTAACACTAATTTCAGAACTATGTTATTTGCTCTCAGGAACGGCCTGGCTTCTGCTAACTGAAGTCTTGTGTGTGTTCTGGAAGGAGTGGCCCTTTATTGACGTGTGCTGTTTGCTCTGATGTGTGGATTTGGGAGAGCACGGAGGAAGCTTGGCATTAGTCTCAGAGGTGACAACTCCCTGGGCCCCTTTCCCTGTGCTAGTGTCCTCCCAGGGCCAGGATCAGAAGTCAAGAGCGGCAGCAAAATGCCATCTAAGGGCCAGGTGATATCTGCTGGGGATCTCGGACAGGACACTTTGCTGTTAACACACCATCGTTTTGAACTAAAGATGATTTCCTGACTTCCTCTTGCTCTGCCTGCGTGCTCCCAAATAGCTTTCAACTTTCCTCCCTCCAAAACCCGCCTTCTCGGACTCCCAAAATAGGTTATTTGTGAACAGTATCTTTATAAGTGGTAGGTAGTTTTATGATTTAAGAGACATAATTAAAAAACATATTTGTTCCTAATTCTTGAACTTTGATAAGCTGATTTAATTTTGACAATTTTGCTGTTGAACAAAATTATAATGTTTTTGATTTATGTTTGTGGTTAACTAAAAATGCTTCTGTATTGTATTTTGGGGGGGTTAACTGTTGGTTGTTTTTATTTAGATGAAATTATATATGTTAATAGCTT
Source organism: Perodicticus potto (assembly GCA_963574655.1). Lineage (NCBI taxonomy): Eukaryota > Metazoa > Chordata > Mammalia > Primates > Lorisidae > Perodicticus > Perodicticus potto. Next base: position 15,015 of record CAUYRH010153057.1, on the reverse strand, counting down.
ACTCCTAGATGGCATGATAAAAACTGCACAATTTAATTTTTATAGGAATGCAATAATACTGATAGCACGTATACCTGTTCAGTATGTGGAAATATCTAAGGTTGATTTTTAAATTGGGCATAGATAATATGCTCACTACCAAGTCTTTTAAATCCACATGGCTAAAATCACTTAAGAATGTGTGATAATAGAATTATGTGTCTAATGAAAATTCAGAGTAGTGTATTTTCCAAGACTATATTTTAATATATAATCATCCCTCACTATTCATGGGGGATTGGTTCCAGGACCCCCCAACCCCCTGCAGATGCCAAAATCCATGAATGCATAAATTCCTTATATAACATGGTGCAAAATTTGCATATAACCTACACACGTCTTCCTGTATACTTTAAATCATCTTTAGAATATATATAATGCCTAATAAAATGTAAGTGGTATGTAAATAGTTGTCATATTGCCTTGTTTACAGAATAATAATGATAAGTCTGTATGTGTTCCAAATATCCATTTCTCTCCCTGAATATTTTCCACCAGTGGTTGTTGAATCCACAAATTTGAAACCTGTGGATATGGAGATTGTATTATAATTTTTAGCTGAACTAATTCAAATTATTCTTTAGCAAACTGTTTATTTTTTTGGAATTCAAATTCATGAATAAAACATAAAATAACAAATTTCATCTCATAGTGTTTAAAAAATAAAAAAAATAAAAAAAACCATTGTAATAAGGCAGTCTGTATACATGGGTTTAGTCTGGCATAGTACTTTCTGATCTCTGATCTTGTTTTATTTATTTTAGGATTACTTTGTAATGTTGTCATTTGGTCATGAGAGTTTACTTCTGCAACATAATAAAGTGTTTCTGCTTTTATTACATTGACTCTGTTCCAGAGCTAATCTTCTGGACCAGAAATCTTAATTATTTTGAGCCACAAATCTCAGAATTTGTGTGCCCTTTTCCCAGAAAAAAAAAAAAAAAAAATTTGTGACCGAGTCTCACTTTGTCACCCTGGGTAGAGTGCTATGGCATCATTATAGCTCACAGCAACTTCAAACTCTTAGAATCAAGTGATCCGCTTGCCTCAGCCTCCCACGTAGCTGGGACTGCAAACGCCAGCCACAACGCCCGGCTAGTTTTAGAGGTGGAGTCTCGCTCTTGCTCAGGCTGGTCTTGAACTTGGGAGCTTAAGCAATCACCTGCCTCGTCCTCCCAGAGTACTAGGATTACAATCGTGAGCCCCTGTGCCTGGCCGTAGAAAATGTTTAGGTACCCAAGAAGTTGTGTAAAATATTCAGAGAATTCATAGTTATCTGCTATAATTATTTAAAACAGGGGTAGAGATGAATTGTGCAGTGTGATTATTTCCTTAGAATCTTCAACTTAACGCTGTGCAAAAAAAAGTTTAATATTCTTTCAGTTATAGGAAATTCTTTCTTAAAGACATCTGGAACTCTTGTCTTCCATCCGGCTGGTCCCAGTGAAATCCCTCGCAATTTAGATCAAGATTTCCTCTGCAATATTTTTCAAATCCAAGACTCTTTCTTCTTCTGTGGGTGAGACGCTCTCTTTTTCTCATAGGTTAGCGTTGGAGATGAGCTTCACGGTTTCAGGTTTTCCCAGCCTGCGAGCATCTATAAGGCTTTCTCGAGCAGCTAGTTTCTCCCAAATCATAGTTCTAATGGTGTTTCTCTTTTCAAAAATTTTCATTCTCCTTTTAATACATTAGAGAACTATGTGTTCTGCAACTCTGTAAGTTGCCTTCCAAAAGATGGTGGATTTTGAGTTGTTTAGTGAGATGAACTTTAGTTTCCACGTAATGAAACAGTTTATGTGTTTGGTGCTGTTAGAAGGAAGATCATGCGATTCCTAAATACTGCAGAGTTCACAGAAGCTCTTTAAATATTGTAACACACTCTTGGAGGAAGACTGTTCATCAGGAATCTGAAATAAGACGGAGAAAAAGCATTTCACCGAGGCAAGCTTTGTGTGATGGAGAATGGTCCTTTTTAGGGTTGTCTAAGGTACGAGGACAAAGAGGCCCCTTTCTCACACTTCACGCTCACCAAGAGCACCTCGGATTGTAATGTCGCTCTGCCCAGAGCCGAGTGTGTACAGGCCCTCCTGACGTGTGTTTTCTGCTGACAGAACCAGGTTTCTGAGGCTTCAGGGCTGAAGTCCAGATCCTGGATGGTGGGAAATTCATCAGGGCAGTTCCACAGCGTGAGAGCTTTGAACAGAAGCCAGGATCGTCCCAAGACAGACAGGTCTTGCCAGGAGTTTTCTATTTAAATGTCAGCCCGTGTAAAATGCACATTTCCTATCCCCAAATCCAAAAGCTCTTTACTTTCTGCCTCCAAACTACATTTTCTTTCTCATCCTTATTTCCCCTTTCATGCATTCATCACATCCGTTTAGTTATTATCTATCTTCATGCCACATTTGCTACTAAGTTTTTAATTTTTGGGGGTGGCCTCATCACATGAGTTGTCCATCTGGAGTGGAAGGCCTCTGCCCTGTTACGTCTTTTTCCCAGCATTCTTGCGTTTCATGGCCCATTTTACATTCTGCTTTATCCACACCCCCTTCCGTGGTTTCCACAGTCAAATGCAAGCTCTTTTCCAGGAGCCCCTGATGCACTTTTTGCGATGCAGAGTCTACAGAGGGGTTGTCCCTGGGAGCGTAAAAGGAATACTCAGCGGAACATTAGCTATGTGGATGCTCTCTTCAGACTAGGAGCAGAAATTAATGGATCATACAGATACCCAAACCCAGGTTTATACTACTAGTTGGGAACATCACATTTTATCTTATTTTTTCTCAGGGGTTTATTGAGCACGGTAGTTACGGCACACCGACCACGTTCACTCCCAACTTCTAGACCAGCGGTTCTCAACCTGAGGGTCAAGACCCACAGGAACTGTATTAACAGGCCCCGGCATTAGGAAGGCTGAGAACCACTGTTGTAGACAGTCTTTCCTAAGTATCTAATTTTTGCATTTAAACTCTCATTCACTTTACAAGAACACTGTTACTTTTTTGTCATGTTCTTATACTTTCTGAACTACAGTTAAAAAAAATAAGGAAGAACGTTAGCAAGAGTTGCCGTGTCACCTACGACAATGCATTTTGGGTCTTCCAAGCAGCCAACTACTGATCTCTGATTACTATGAAAATGTCAACAGTAGACTGCTGGATTTCTGCTGTAAATCATCACAGAAATTAGCTGCCCCAAGGCAAGTTTTCAAAGTGAGGGAAAGGATTTTCGCTGACTCTTGCTGCATGAACTCAAAGTTGGTGAAAATGAGAAAGTGTGAGAAGCAACACTGAAAAACGTCTCAGAATCAAATGGGTGGTTTGTTCTTTGTAACTTTAGAGAAAAGCAAAATTTATAGGCTTCTCTTTTTTTTCCTGCAATAGCATCTGTGTGAAAGGTATCTTCTTCACCTGATTTTGTAATGAAAATATAAATGTTAACAATCATTTGATAAGAACCTATTGAGAGACTTGGTGTCTGTAGCTCAGGGGGTAGGGCGCTGGCCACATACACCTGGGCTGGCAGGTTCAAACCCAGCCCCGGCCAGCTAAACGACGACAGCTACAACAAAAAAATAGCCAGGAGTTGTGGTGGGCGCCTGTAGTCCCAGCTACTCGGGAGGCTGAGGCAAGAGAATCATTTAAGCTCAAGAGTTGGAGGTTGCTGTGAGCTGTGACACCACAGCTCTCTACTAAGGGGCGACAAGTGAGACTCTGTCTCAAAAAAGAAAACTACTGAGGAGGCACAAATAATCTGAGCTGTGCTATGGAATTGGGAATTTTATGTAAATTAAGAAAATTACAATGATTTTATTACCTACTACACCAAATGAAATTGAAATCATACTTTTCCAATAAAACATTTTTTTGTGTGTTTTACTTGTAATCTTAAAGTGTTATACATTCAACTATGGAGAATCTAAAATTCTAATGAAAGATAACTGGATTTTTAATCTGTAACATAAATTACAGTTATTTAAAGAAGATATTAACTACTGGGTGTAGATATTTAATTCTTTAAACCACATAAAAAGGTTAGTCACAAATACAATACTGAAAACAAAAATTATGACTGTTACCTATTGACTGATTTCACCTTGTTATGCTTTGCTATATTCTTAAAATATTTCCTAAATTTATATCTTAGAAGTTGTCCTCAACCAAGTTAGTAGAAATTTTTATCTATGCTTATTAAACCAAAACCAGAAATGAGGCATTTGAGAACTTAATTTGAGATCAAATCGTGTACACAATTGTTTGGATATTACCAGATAATTTTATAGTGTAAAATTCAAGTGTTTCACATCATAATAAAAAACCACAATATTTAAATCATGTCACGTTGTGACAAGGCAATAGATGAGCCAGTCCATGTGGCAGAGCCCCCTGAAGTCTGTGCTTTGTAACGGTGACTGTTTCATCCTGAGGGCTCTTCTGTAAAATATCTAGTAAGATTCAAGAATGAAATACGTCATTTCTTATGATTTCGAAATCTGACATTATGCTGGGGAGTCGGACTTAGTTATATTTAAAACCATGATCTTTTGATTTGAAATGATCTGAAATTGATCCTGGAAAAAATTTCTGTTTCCTTCATTATATTTAAATGGACATTTCTGGAAACTGTGTTTGAGTTTCACACTACAGCTCCATTTTTCTTGTTTAACATTTAGTAGCCGTTAATACTGATGAGAAGATAAAATGAAAAATCACACGGAAATAAAAATTTCTTACTAAGCATTTAAGTTTTCTAAGTTTTGGAAAGAGTTACTTTTATACTGTCACTTAGAACTTTATTTTTACTGATACCATTCACATAGTTTAATGATATGAAGAAAACAGGATATATACTTAATATTATATAAATAGCAAAAACTATTTTAAAATAATTAACCATTTTTGAATAAATGGTATCTATGTGGCATTAGGACCCCGTGTGGCATAGAATTACATCTGTCTTTGAACAAATGAAATACATCATTTCTTACGATTTCAAAGTCTGATATTACTAATGCAAGGGAGTTGAACTTAGTTGTATTAGAACCATGATGTTTTGATTTATAATGAGCACTGAAATTGATCCTGGAAATCTTTTTCAAAAGGAAGAAGTTACGCAGGTGAACAGTTTTATGCCTGGAATAAAAATCAAACATTCTTACGTATTAGTGGTTGAGTTTATTTTAAAAAGTTATGGGAGTGGGGCGGCACCTGTGCCTTAGAGGAGCGGGGTGCTGGCCCCATATACTGGAGGTGGTGCGTTCAAACTTGGCCCCAGCCAGAAATTGCAAAAAAAAAAAAAACCAGTTATGGGAGTGGGGCAGAGCTATTTCCTTAGAAAGGAACTGAAACCGACAGGAAGTGAGCGCGGACTGACCCCCTTATCATCAGTGAGCGCAGGCTAACCCCATGATTCCACACTGACCAGTGACAGTGTCAAGGTCACAGGCAGTGAACGTCTGGAAGGGGCTTAGACGTGGACGTGCTCCAGCCCCTCGAGACGGCAGCCAGAGCAGCCACACCAAACACGCTAAAATAGTTCTTAAAATCATTTGGAATTTATTTGTATTTTATTTTGTCATGTATCTAGAAAAAATTTAAAAATCACTGTAAATTTCTAGAGCAACTTTACCTTATCACAGTATCTGTAATACCTTAGAATTCAAGATTTCTAGTGACCTTATGCACGTATAATGCAAATTGAAAAAAATGCGTTTTATCAATTTTGAAATGACCCTGCGTGCATGTTGAATTGAATGAGATTCCTGTTCTCGTCTGTCATGTGGTGGGTAAAGACATGTGATCTTTGGCCATTGGTTCTCTGATCGGTCAAATCGCCCACTGGACACAGGTGTAACTTTCGTTCTTACTGATGTAACAGGGATGCAGAAGAAGGATGGTTTATACTAAAATCATCAAAATTTTATTGAATCCAGTCTTTGTCTATATTGAGAGGTAAGAGGGTAAATTAAAAAAAATATTACATGGAGAAAATTAAATCTTTGAAGGTCCAAAAGTGAGCATTACCTGGAACGTAGCATGCAGGATCAGAAAGCACGCATCGGATCAGATTTTGCCCTATTTTATTTGCTTATAACAACTCTGCAAGGTGAGTTATTTCATCGAGAGCTAAAATGTACAGGTGAACAGGAAACAGTAGGCAGATGTATGCCATGGTGGTGAGTCAGTGTTTCCATTTTATACCTGCTTGAACAATTTGGTGTATAATCATGCAACTAACTAGATCTCTGGTTTTCCCTTCTCAAGGATAATTTTTATTATTTTTGTGCACAGAAAACTCTGCAGTGCACATATAGCCCTGTTTAGGCAGCACTTTCTCTAGCTTTTGCTTTTTCCAGCTTGGCAATGTGAGCCCCAGATTTCAGACGCAGGGCGTTGCCTCCCCAGTGACAATTGATCTTGTGTCTGTTGTAGCTGATCCCGAGAGCCCGACCAGCTTAGCCAGAGCTCCTGTGTCGTCCCATTTAATCTGTGTGAAGGCGACACTGGTGCAGGTCTTCTGTGGACGAGAAGGCTCGGCCTGGCCTTCCCCTCACTAATGCACTCGGGACCCTGCTCTTCCCACTTGGGGGGCAGGCGGAAAGATGACCAGCTCAGTGGGGTCCACGTTGTGTAGAGTCACCACCAGCGGAGCCTTCCTGGGGGACAGCGTTAACCCCTGCTGGAAGGACACGTGGTCTCCTAGTGGGGACGTCCCCTTTGCTGGCGGCTTTCTTGCCGCCCAGGCCAGTAGTCGCTGTGGCTGGCTTGCTTTGCTGTACTGGTGGGACAGCGCAAGTCGTCCCGCCCCTGTGTGGCGGTCCCAGGCCTGGGTGAACTGGCTGATCACAGGAGGCACTTTCAGCCACTGCAAGAGGACGGACCATGTGACAGAGTGGGCGGGGTCCCTTTTGGACTGGAAGTTGTGTCCAGTGCCAGAGTTCTTTGGCCTTTTTTCTAATTTGGGATTCACCCGCTTCCTGGCCTGCTTCTTCATGACGGCAGGGACCAGGGCCACCTTCTTCCCCTGGGCCTTCTTTCCTTTCGACGCCTTGAGCAGCTGGACGGAGGTGCAGCTGGATCTTGATGCCTCTGCTTTACGTAGTAACCTGCACATCCTGCCCAGGAGCATGGCCGAGGCCACGGATCAGACGCAGGTGCTGTTGTCTGTCATAACAAAGAAAAGTTCCACCTCTATGACATTGTAGTTTGTACATTTTGTAACTTTTTAAAGGATGTTCCTCAAACTGAATGTTTTTCTTAAAATGTTTTGCAGGTGTAATAATGGCAGTGTGTTTTTGGTTTTACTTAGGTTTCAGAAAGCAGTAAGTAAGGATGGGCACAGTGGCTAACGCCTGTCATCCCAGCACTCTGGGAGGCCGAGGCAGGTGGATTGCTTGAGCTCAAGAGTTTGAGACCAGCCTAAGCTAGAGGGAGATTCTGTCTCTACCAAAAATGGAAAAACTAACCAGGTATTGTGGCAGTGCCTGTAGTCCCACCTGTGTGGGAGGCTGAGGAAGGAGGCTCTTGAGCCCAAGAGTTTGAGGTTGCTGTGAGCTATAATGGTACCACAGCACTCTAGTGAGGGTGACAGAGTGAGGCTCTGTCTCAAACCCCACCCCAAACTTCTAATAAATAAATGTGAACATAAGAACATTGTTAATATGACTTGAAAATAGACAACTATTTAATCTGTCTTAACTGCGTTAAACTGATGTAAGTGTGCAAGTTGCCAGTTACGACTTAGAGTTAAACTTGTCTTCGTTAATGGTCCAGAGTCCATTCAGAGCAGTCAAACACTGCCCTGCATGTACTTGGGCATTGAGACCATCTAATACAGTGGTTCTCAACCTTCCTAATGCTGCGATGTATTTCATTGTTACATAGGGGTCGTGGCCCAGGTTGAGAACCACTGATCTAATAAAACATTAATAAGTTACCCATTACATTATATGAACAAGGCTGGGGCAGTGGCTCACGCCTGTGACCCCAGCACTCTGGGTGGCCAAGGTGAGTGGATTGTTTGAGCTCAGGAGTACGGAGACCAGTCTGAGCAAGAGTGAGACCCCATCTTTACTAAAAATAGAAAAACTAGCTGGGCGTTGTGGTGGTGCCAACAGGAGGCTCTTGAGCCCAAGAGTTTGAGGTTGCTGTGAGCTGTGATGACACCAGGGCACTCTACCGATGGTGACAGAGTGAGACTCTATCTCAAAAAATAAAAAAAAGATTATATGAACAAATACTTACATTTTATTTACAGAAAGAAGATTTAAAATTAGCTATCCTATATGGGAAAAACAGAATCGTTCTCACTACCTCAAATCATCATCTATTTCACATGAGGAGGCAGTCAGCATTAGGAGTGAAATGTCTCCGTTGCTGGAGATGTTGTTCTGGAGCTGGGATCTTAGAAGCTTTGGACGACAAATAATTCTGTCTATAAGGAAAAAAACAATGTCTCCACCTTGCCTATCAGTGACTTGGGGCAAGTTATCTTCTGTCCACGTTTTCTGGCTTTATAAAAGGAGGATGAGATTTTGCCTGCCCCACACTGTGTAGGGGGGTTATGGATTAACACACATGAAGTTCGTAATATATGTTCACCGATATTATTTCTATCATTATTAACATTTTATTTTGACATAAGTTGAATTTTAAAGAAATCATTCATTGTTTGACCATTTAAACTACATTTAGATTAAGCATGTTGTCTAAAATATATAGAGTCTATCATTTTCCAAGAAATTAAAAGTATCTATGCATGAGCTGGCGTGGTAGCTCACACCTGTAATCCCAGCACTCTGGGAGGCCCAGGAGGGTGGGTTGCCTGAGCTCTGGAGTTTGAGACCAGCCTGAACAAGAGCAAGACCAAGGTCACTAAAGATAGCTGGACATTATTGTGGACACCTGTAACCTCAACTACTCAGAAGGCTGAGGCAGGAGCTTCTTTTGAGCCCAGGAGTTTCACGTGGCTATGAGGGATGATGCCACGGCACTGTACCGAGAGCAAGAAGGTGAGATTTTGTCTAAAAAAAAGAGTATGCCATAGCTGAGAAAGATTATCAGATATGAAATTAAAAGAAAAACAGAACATTGTCTACTTAATTGCTCTAGAACTGCTCACATACGTTTGTATGACTGTTACCTACCTGCAAAATGAGAATAATACTTGTCCTTTCAGAAAATTAGAGGGCTTTTTATGAACATCAAATGATCAAACAGATGAAAAAACACTGTGGCAAATAGAATTGCTAAAATACAATATTTCAAAAACAAACCACCTTTACCTGTTTATAAATCTTAGGCCCTCTTTGTTAAATATACACATTTATCTTCTAATAGTTTTAAAATTTATCATAAAAAAACATTGAGACTGAAAATAAATGAAAAAAAAGAAGGAAAGGCTGTTTTTTTAAATGATCACGTTTGCCACCTTTAGCCCTCTGGTAAGAATCTTTGTAGTAGCTGACGGGGTTGACATGTTGAGTGATGATTTGGATGCATTGTGACAAGGGAGGTCAGGTAATTCCGTGCACATGACACCTGGAGGGAGGCGCTTCAGGGACGACCTCGCAGAGCCCATGACCTTGCTGTGTGCGTTGATGGATGAGCGGAATTTGCCTCTGGGATGGTGGAAGAAAGCTGCCTGACTGGCTGTGCCTGTACAGAAATGCAGAGGTGTGAAAGGACTCAGGCCCCGTGGCTGTAAGAAATTAAGTGTGCCTAAAATGAAGCGTGAATGGTAAGGAATCCTGTAATAAGACTGAAAAATATTAGGACTAGAGTTTGAAGGTATTTCTAAAACTTGCTGAGCAGATATTGTAAATATCGGAGTTTGTACAGTTACCTTCTGTGGTGGCTGCCCGATGACAGAAGCCCACAGGGGGAGGTGAGACCTTTGCAGACCCAACTCCCTTCACTGCCCACCTGCGATTCAGAGTAAAAATGAGCGTGTGAAATTATATTTTATTATATATTATTATAAGCAATTTCAAAGAAGTTCCGTCCTTTACTCCCTATTTGCTGATTTGCTTTGATTCTTTCAGAAAGATGAAAAATAACATTCTTTCAGTTTTTAAATTTATTCTTTATTTCAGAATACTAGGAGGTGCACGTGTTTTGTTTATGTACTTTGTTTTTGTACAGATTGAGTCACACGTACAAGTGAACCTTCACCCACTGTTCACAGTACCCCCAGGTGTGAATTTACCCAGCCCTTCCTTCCTTCTCCCCCAGCTTGATTTTTATTGAGATTTATGTCCATTTGTGCACGTGAGTGATGATTATTTGGTTCCAATCTGGTGTCGAGCACATGTGTTTGTTTCTCCATTCTTGTGATGTTTTACTTAGAAGAATGGTCTCCGGTTCCCTCCAGCTTGTCACAAAAGATACTAGACGGTCATTTTTTATGGGTGAGTATTGCTCCGCAGTGTGCACACACCACCTTCCGTTGATCCGTCCGTGTGCTCCACAGTGTGCACACACCACCTTCTGTTGATCCGTCCGTGTGCTCCGCAGTGTGGAAACCACATTTTGTTGATCCATTCGTGTGCTCTGCAGTGTGCAAACCACCTTCTGTTAATCTATTCGTGTGCTCCGCAGTGTGTACACACCACCTTCTGTTAATCCATTCGTGTGCTCCGCAGTGTGCACACACCACCTTCTGTTAATCCATTCGTGTGCTCCGCAGTGTGCACACCACCTTCTGTTAATCCATTCGTGTGCTCCGCAGTGTGCACACACCAGCTTCTGTTAATCCATTCGTTTACTGTGGGCACATAGGCTGTTTCCCTGTCTTTGCAATTGTGAATTGTGCTGCTATAAACTCTCAAGTGCAGGTGTCCTTTCTACAATGTGCCTTTTTTCCCCTTTGGGTATATACCCAGTGGTGGGACTGATGGAAAGTAGATCTACTTTTAGTTCTTTGCAGTGTCTCTATATAGTTTTCCATAGAGGTTTTACCAGTTTACACCCTCCCGACGGTGTGAGTTCCTTTCTCTCTGCATCCACCCCAGCACCGGTTGTGTGGGGATTTTTTAATATGACCCATTCTCATTGATTAGGTGATATCCCGTTGTTATGCTAACTTGCATTTCCCTAATGATTAGCAATGTGGGCGATTTTAATGATTTTGTTGACTATTAGTCGACCTTCATTTGAAAAGTTTCTGTTCCTGTCTTTTGCCCACTTGTTAATGGGATTGTTGGGTTTTTTTTGTTGTTGAGTTACTTGAGTTTTTTGTAGATTTTATTTATCAGTTCTTATCAGATGCACAGTATGTGAGTATTTTCTCCCCATTTTGTGGGTTGTCAATTTGCTCTTTTGATTGTGTGCTTGTTTGTGCAGAAGCTTTTTAATTTGATCAGGTCCCATTTATTTATTTTTGATGCCACTGTGATTGCTTTTGAGGTCTTCCTTATAAATTCTTTGCTTAGGATGATACCTATAAGAGTTTTCCAACATATTATAGGATTCTTATCGTTTCCTGCCATAAGTTTAATTTTTTATCCACTGTGAGTACTGTGAGTCAGTTTTTGTGAATGGTGAGAGGTGTGGTTCAGTCTTTCATATGGGGCTGTCCAGTTTTTCCAGCACCATTAATTGAACAAAGATTCTTTTCCCCAGTGCATGTTTTTATCTGGTTTATAAAAATCAGATGAGAATGTGTGGTGATTTCTTTCTGGGTGGTCTGTTCTGACCCATAAGTCTACGCATAAGTTGGTGTCTCTGTTTTGGGGCTAGTGTCATGCTGCTTTGATGACGGTAGCCTTATAGTATAGTCGGAAGTCTGGTAAAGTGATGCCTCTGCTTTGTTCTTACTGTGTGAGGTTACATTGGTTATCCAGGTTCTCTTCTGGTTCCATATGAAGAGTAGAACTATTTTTCTATATATGCAAAAAAAAGGCATCGGTATTTTAATGAAAATTTCATTGATTCTGTAAACACTTTGGTTCTACAGCCATTTTAACAGTGTTGATACTGCTGATCCATGAGCATGGCATATTTTCCCATCTGTTTATGTTCCCTACAGTTTCCTTAGTGTTCCATAATTCTCCCTGTAGAGGTCTTTCACCTCCTTTGTTAAATATATTTTTAGGTATTTTATTTTCTTTGTTGCTAGCAAGAAAGGTATTTTTAATTTTCAAATTAAAGGCATCTTTTTTTCTTTGTTGGCTGGGACTGGGTTTGAACCCGCCACCTCCGGTATATAAGGCAAGTGCCCTACTCCTCTGAGCCACAAGTGTCGCCCATTAAAGGCATCTTTAATTTGATTCTTAGCTTGACTGTTCTTGGCATAAATGAAAGCTACAGGGCTTTTTTTTTTTAATTGTTTAGGTATCTCTAATTTGCGCCTGCTACCTCCATGGTAACGCAACACTAAATTGTTAGTCTTCTGTGTAATCGGTACATTTATATTTTGTAATCTGTCTATTTAAGTGTGAAAATGAGGACTGAGTTACAGGAGATAGGACACAGGACCAGAAATCCCTAAGAAAAGCAGAGGTATTTTTTAACATAAGGATTTATAAAGACATGGAAGTTTTCCCTCCAAACAGGAAACGTGATTAATTTTCATGCTAGATTAGATTGAAATACTTTTTGATGTTTGCATGAAATAACATTTTTCCTTTAAATTCCTATTCCCTCATGTTCCAATACATTCTAGTACAAATGACATTCTACTCATTCATCAAAACTCAGATTAAGCATCAAAACTCCATCTTTTATTCAATTTAAAAATAATATTTCTAATACTGCTTAGAAAACTCCTGCCTTAGGAGGTCAAAGTAAACACTTAATTCTCCAGTGACGTTGACCAGAGGATCGCATGTCTTCAAATGTCTTTGTCTCAGAAGCACAATGTTAACAAAAGCTATTTTACCTTTTTCTCTGCCTTATTGAAACTAAATTTTGATAATCTTCTGGTTTAAGTTGTGATAGTTGTGGTTGTTTCACAGCAAATGAAAGAATAATCTGATTATGATACTTACATTCATCCATTGTCATTTGTACATTAAAATATCAAAGAAGCAATTTAACTTCTAACAATTTATATGAGAAATACAAATCATTACTAATACATAATTTTTAAGAGAATGATTATGAACTAACACATATGGGCTGCTGTTTTTAACATTTATAATATTTCAATATGTTTTCCTTAGTAGAATATTAAGATTCCTTTATTAATTTTAACCTATATAGGAGAGGAAAGTTTCCTGACAAGCTATTAATGAAATAATCACTAGGTAAAAATTATACTTCATTTACAGAAACATTTTCTCATATATATAGTAGACCTGCTTGTATAAACAAAACTCTCAATCAAATGTAATTTTTCTATCAGCAAGAGGTAATTATATGTTCCCATTGTCAAAAATTAGTTCAAAAAATATAAGAAGATAAAAAAGAAAAAAATGTAAATGCCACTTAAGTTTGTAATATTAAATTGGGAATTTAACGTCTTTGCCCAGGGTCACTTAGCTAACAAATCTTACAGATGGCGTGTGTGACACTGAAGCCAGTAACTGTCATTGTTCCCTACTGACTGCCCAAATCAGAATAAATTTTCCTAGAAGTAGGTGATTTGAGTCCTTACCTAATGGAGTGACAATACCTCAAAAAAAAAGTACTTAATTTTCTTTTATCCCTGCTCATAGGGACAACTATAAATATTATAGTAACAGGTAAATAATTGAAAAAATAAGTTACCGTGTTGTTGTATTATACCATTTTAATGTCAGTTCTCATTAATAAATCTCTATGAAATTATCCCCTCACCAGTTTTTTCCCCCACGATATTAGACAATGGTGATTAAAAGATACATGTTTTAAGAGTCCTGCCGTCATCAAATTTCTCACAGAAAAAAGTTCATTGGCATGCGTGTTGAGGAGTGAGAAAGTGTTTGCCTAATGGCTGTGGCTTGGAGAGTTGGGATGGCCTTGAAGTCAGAGGATCTGTGAGTGAAAACATGAAGACCCAGGGAAACTCAGAGGTCACTTGCACATCGAGCCTCCCCTGCCTTCCCCTTCCTTGATCATGAATGAGGGGAGGCACTGTTGCTCTATTTTGCTGACTAGCGGAAGCAATCTGGAATTTAATTTTGATTGTATAGTTTAAAAAATGAGCAATCTAAAACTTACATTTGAACTTACTGAAATAGGTTTATATTAGCCGTTGCTTGAAAAATGTCTAATATACTTCACATTTTAAAATGACATATGAAAATAAATATTTCTGAAATAGGGTTATAGTGGGTTTCTATGTGGTGAGTAATCAGCATGGTTTTTTATATTATGCTCTTCATTGATTGAAATACTTAAAGTTTCATATTTAAAAATTGTATATAGGCATAGTGTTTTACAACAAATACATACGTTGTAGTCATTGAAAATGTTATTTTCTACTTTTTTAGTTTTTTTATTAGAAAGCAAGATGGTATTTTATTAATATGTAATTTTTCTAAAATACATTTATAAAGCTATGTCTCTGACAGTGTATATTCCTCTGTAAGTTCTTCATTTTTTTGGTCAGAGTAATAGATTACTTTAAATTGTAAATAAATTATAGTACATAACTAAATAGTAAATCGAAAAAAATCTGTCAAGATTTATTATCTGTGAGTTGTCACATAACTTTTTTTTCTATTTTTTAAATTAGATCATAGTTGTGTACATTAATGCAATCATGGGGTACAATGTACTGGTTTATACAATTTGAAATACTTTCATCAAATTGGTTAACATAGCCTTCATGACATTTTCTTAGTTATCGTGTTAAAAGACATTTATATTCTGCATTCAGTAAGTTTCACCTGTACCCTTCTAAGATGCACCATAGGTGTGGCCCCACCACCTTTTTCCCCTTTCCCCATATTCTTGTGCTATCATTGGGTTATAGCCTTCGTATGAAAGCTATAAATTAGTAGATAAGTAAAAACAACTTAATGACAAAATCCATGGGGTATTTTCAAATTCA
>CAUYRH010153056.1:0-14256 GCA_963574655.1 Perodicticus potto | reverse complement strand
CAGGCCCCTGCATGGGGCGCCCATTGGGTGGCCCATTGGGGCAGTTTGTTTAAGTGTGTCGCTTTGTGCCTTCCCCCCCCCCCCCCCCCGCCTCCTCATATGAAAACCCTTTCCACCCTCAATAAATCCAAAGGGGCACTTTCCCCTGGTTAAAAATAAAACTTGGAGGGGGCCCCGCAGGAATGGAATCCTTTCTTCCTGTGTTTAAATTTCTACGGAAAATCTGACCCGCGTGGCCGCCGCCCCTGCCATAAGCGGGCGGAGAGCGCTTATATCTTTAAGGAGAAGAAAGTCAGGCAGCGTCCAAGTTCCCAACCGGGCGCGGAGCCGCCCGCTGGAATAGCAGCCGGCGGCGGCGCAATCGGCCCCGGGAAGGGTGGGCGCACCAGGCGCACCCCTCACCACGCACCGCGCGGGCCGGGCGGGGAGAGTGGGAGGCGGCCACGTCCCTGGGCCCGGGCGCGGGCAGGCCCGGCCCCCTGCGAGCGCGCCGCGAACGCTGCCGTCTCCGCTTGCAGAGGCCGCCGGGGCCGTGGATGGAGAGGGCGCGCCGCCCGGCGGTCCCCACGCACAGGCGGCCACGATGAGGGTCAACGACAAGTACTCGACGCTCCCGGCCGAAGACCGCAGCGTCCACATCGTCAACATCTGCGCCATCGAGGACATAGGCTACCTGCCGTCCGAGGGCACGGTGAGTGCGGGCGCCCGCGACCAGGGCGGGAGGGCCGCGCACCTGCGCCGCGCCGTACAGGGAGGGAGGGAGCTGGGCGGCGGCGGGGCCACCCGGGACTCCCGGGCGCCGGCCGCGCCCTCCGCGCGGTGTCGGAGGCGCCCACCCGCGCACGTGTGCACGGAAAGGGCGCGCTGGCCCGGGCCAAGTGTGTGCGCTCAGCCAGCGCTCTGCGCGTCTGGGGGCGTCGCCCACCCTGCCAAACGCGGCGCCCGGGTCTGGCATGGCAAGCCATCCCAGGCTCTGTTGGCATCCCTGCCTCCCCCCGGGTCCAGAGCCTGAGCGACAGCGCATGGCTGAGGCCGCGGGTGGGACCCCACTCGTCCTGGCCCAGGGCCAGGAGTGCCCGCCCACCCGCTGGAGTGGAGGTTGGGGATCTTGGTTGTTCGCCACCCCGAGAGAATGGTAGCCACCAGGCCCCACCGGGCATCACTGGGCAACACCCTCTGAAGCCCCAGCTTGGGGATGGGGGGCCACTTGCCAGAGGCAGGAGTTGTGCCCAGGGCACTGGGCCCAGCCCGGAACTCTCAATGCCTGGGGCAGCTGGCTGGCGCCTGGCAGGCGAGATTGCTTTCTGCACTGACCCCTGCCTCTGCTGGGCACCTAGGCCTGGTTCAGGTGGCGGCCAGGGTGGGGACACTGGTAGGGAGCCAGTCACATGATCAGGATCTCCAATCCCAGGTCCTTGGTACCCCTACCACTTTCCCTGGGGCCATACCCAGAGGTCATAGGGATCCCAGGGTTGGGAGAATAAAATGCACTCAGGAGGGGTTTGGTTTGAAGGACAGAATTTCTCTGAAGAAGGTAGTGCTGTGAACTTACTCGTTCTTGGGGTTCAGGAGGGCAGTGCTCTCTAGGACCTAGGAACAGAATCCCCTCCCTTCCTCCTTCCCCTACTGACCCCCAAGGCTCCTCCCCAGGCACCAGGCCCAGCTTCAACCCCTTAGGGATTGCCCTGGCCTGTCCTTCTTGTCTTGGGGCCAGAGGGCCCTGGAAGGGCTATGCCCAGAGACATGTGGGATGGAGCAGGGCAAAGTTCATGCTTTGGGCCCCAGTGTTCCAGGCAAGGCAGAGACTCAGGCTTTGGTCAGGCCTTCCACTCCTTGGGTCACAGTGGGGGACTCTGGGTGGCAGTGAGGGGCTCCTAGGGAACAGAGCTTGCAAAGAACTACAGGGGGCAGAGATGGGGGCGGGGATGTGCCTGGGACAGATAGGATTGGCCCCAGAAGCTCAGGGGTCATGATTTGAACAAAGCCATAAGCTAGACTATGCTGGTCCCTGGTGACCCACAGAGAGTGAGACAGGGAAGGCTCTGCCTGCCTGGAACTCACTTAAAGAGTTGGGGCGGACCATTCCCCCATTCCCCACAACAGGGACAGACACAGTCCCATAGTGCTGGGCCAGTGCTGTGTCTTAGCTCAGTTAACTCTCACAACACACGGGGTGGGTGCTGTTATTATGGGCACATAAACTGAGGCCAGGAGGGACACATGACCTGCTCCAAGTTACCCACCAGTTGACAGGACAGCTAGGAAGGGCCTGACACACAGGCTAGCTAACAACAGGAAGCTTCTGGAAGAATGGACATTCTGGGGAGGGAGCTAGTTATACCCATAAGGGGTAAGGATGGGATCTTTCAAAGAAGTCACACATATGAAAGCCCAAAGGGGGGGGACATGGGACATCAGTTAGGAGGCTCAAGATAATGGTGGTGGCCAATGTGATACAGGAATGGATGTAGACTGGGTAAGACGCGGCAGTGAATCAGATGTACAATAACAAAGACAGTCCGTGACGAGTAGTCCCTGGGCTTTGGAGTTTAGTTCAGGGACCCATTGCTTATCCAGACTCAGAAATCATTGGTCCTCCCACAAAGGCCAGGAGGGGGCTGCAAATTTAGTAAAGAGGCAGGTTGGTCCAGAAGAGGCCATGGACTCAACTGGGCACTTACTTTGTTTGTGGGCACAGAGGACTGTGACTATAGGAAGGAGAAGCATGCTGCTGGCGACATGGCCACAGACGGGTGCAAGCAGCACTCTGGAGCCAGGCTGTGTCAGTGCAGTGCAGGCAGCATGGCAGGGAGCGCTCCCAGGGCATCCCCTGCGAGGCTCGAGCCAGCAATTGTTGCTCAGTCATTGCCCTGAGTCACCCAAGGCGGCTCTGTACATGTGAAGGCCAGAGGGCGTGGGCTGCAATTCAAAAAGTTCCTGCTCCATTCCCAGACCACATAGGAGCATAAATCAGCCACAGAATAAGCCTGTCCCACCAGGCTGCCAGGCCTCTACTCCTTCTACCACCCCCCATGTTCAAGGGTGAAAATCACTTTATTGTTTCCGTACAATGAGGTATAAGAAGAAATGACCTGAAAGCCAGAGGCCAGGTTGGATGCAATTTATTTCATTAAGTTTGTTTGTGTTACTCTTTGAGTGTTTCTACTTCCTTCCTTCCTTCAAATTGGCGGTTGTCCGTGGCCTGGGATCCGTGTGCCCCAGACAAGCCCAGACATCACGGAGATACCTGCTTCTCTAGCCTCTGCCTACCTGTGGAGATAAGAGCATTTCCCTGTTTATCTGCTTTTGGAGATGATCTGCTCATAGATGGTAGAATGTGCCAAATAATCACAAATTGATATATAATAACCTAATTTTAAAAATGGGGGGGATAAAAGTAAAGTTTAAAACTGATGTTCTATAATTTGAAGAGTCCCAAAACCAAAAGAAATTTTCAGGTCACTGATTCCATTGCCCCATTTTCAGAGAAATTGAAGGTAGTGGATTCCCTAGCGTGATCGTGGTATTTCATTCAGATGTGTGAATTCAGTTCCAAGTGCTCCAGCTCCAGATAAGAGCTGGAGGTCTCAGGACAGCATCCAAGCCATAGACACGGGGCTCCTCCCCACTCTTCTGCCCTTTCCCAGGAGTTTGGGGTAGGGGCCGATAGAGGCAGGTGTGGACCAGATGAAGGCTGCCCTCCCACTGCTTGTGGTGCCTAGGACAGGGCTGCTGTGAAGGGCCTTTGTCCCTGACATTTTCCTGTGTGACCTCAGGAAGTCATTTCTTTCCTACCATTTTCCTATCTTCCAGGACCTTTTCCACTCCCACATACACACAAATAGACAGGGTGTAGTACTCCAAATACTTTTAGATCTTCCATCCCACTTTCTATGCTCACCAGAATCCTGTGACCTACATCAAGATTTCTTGTCTACCTCTCACAGCTGAGAAGACTGAGGATCAGAGTATGAGGGGGTGGGGTATGTTTAACTTGCTGGACTGGCTGAGCCTCATCTTCTATAGCCTTGGATCTGATGGCCACTACCAGTGACAGTATGTAAGACCAAGCCCCTGTCACTCATCCATGCTTGCATGCATTCCTTCCGTAAGCACACACTTGGTGCCTACCATCAGATGAATAAGAAATCCCTCACCAGGCAGTGCCCGTAACTCAGTGGGTAGGGTGCCGGCCACATACACTCAGGCTGACGGGTTCAAACCCAGCCCTGGCCAGCTAAACAGCAATGACAACTGCAACAACAATAAAAAAAAGAATATCCAGGCATTGTGACGGGCACCTGTAGTCCCAGTTACTTGGGAGGCTGAGGCAAGAGAATCACTTAAACCCAAGAGTTTAAAGTTGCTGTGAGCTCTACCGAGGGTGACATAATGAGACTCTGTCTCGAAAAAAAGAAAGAAAGAAATCCCTCACCCTCAACAAAGGTGCACAAGGGGTCACCTCTCCTTTCTTACCAATAGAGAAGAGAGAACATTCTGAAGTTCTCCAGAGCCTTTGCATTGGAAGTTCTGAATAAGGTTAAACCCACATTTCTTCCATGGCAATTTAAATCTTGGCCTTTTTGTCCTATTCTAAACAAGAAAAACAGCCAGTCCACTGCTCCATGGGAGGGCCCCATGGGACCTCCATGGTCTTTGCTGCACATCCACCTGCCTGCCCAGCTCAGCACTGCTCTACAAACCGTGGGGCCCTCCCAGACCTTGTGGAGTTGAAAGAGAGCCCACACTTTGTGTTGAAAGCTTCCTGACCACTTGCACTTACTCAGGTAGGCTTGTGCCCATTGTATAAAAGTAAGGCCTATGCAGATCACACAACTTACCTCAGTCTCACAAGAAATCCACAGTGGGGCCAGGCCCTGGAACACTCACCTGTGCTCTGTGCTGCCTGCTGCTGGTCCCAGCATCACACCCAGCTCTTTTTGTGAGTTTTTAAAGTCTGTATTTGGCATTGCCATCATCTTTCACTTGTGGTCCACTCTGACCATGAGATTATAGACTGTTCCCTCCCCTAGTTCTTTACCTGTGTATGTATCTCCATTCTCGATTAGAGAAAACTCTTGTCGCAGACTCACTATACACGAGTATATGCTAGGGCCTGATGGCAACTCTTTATAACAAAGACTGACGCGTCTAATTCTTCCAACAACCCTATGAGGGAAGTCTCATCATAAGAGGAAGGTCTTAGGGGATGCCAGGGGGCAAGGAGACTTGGCTCTGTGCCTGGGTAACTCAACTGGTGAGTGGCAGCTGGTGGTCCTCTATGGGGCCTCTTCCTCTGCTGTGTGTGGGAAGTTAGGTGATATTTCTGTTTTCCCGAAGACTGGCAGGCCTCTGAGGCAGGTGTGTTCCTTGATAGGGCCCCAGTGGACACATCCATGCTGTTGTTCATATTGAACCTTATGACCTTTCCTTTCTCGCCTGGGTGGAGAATTATTGGCCACTCCCTAGGGTAATCTTGCTCTCCGGCTTATGGGACCATGTTGAATTTCCTTCCCTTTCTCTAAGAGTTTGTTTGCCCACCAATATTAGCCATTATCCCTGCCCCCAGGGGTGTTTGTGGCTGCTCCCCAGCTGCTGAGTCCTACTGGGTTCAAGATGGAGGTATGTTGGGGAAAGTCCCAGGCCAGGCCTCAGGGGTCCTGCCATCTGGTTTTGGGACCACTGTGTTAAGAATGCATAGGTAGGGTGGCACCTGTGGCTCAAAGGAGTAGGGCACCAGCCCCATATACTGTAGGTGGCGGTTCAAACCCAGCCCCAGCCTAAAACTGCAAAAAAGAATGCATAGGTAGATGGTTAGAGACAATCCTAGCTCATAGAGATATGCATGGGCCAGAGTGGTCAGTCACCTTTGGATCTGGGAAGGTGGGTGATTTGCCCCATGGCCTGAAAACCAGGTGAAGGGCTAAGAAGAACAGGGGGTGCATGCAGGGAGGGGCTCCTCATGTGCAAGGAAGGGACCTCAATGTCCTGTCAGAGGATGGCCTGACTCCCATGTAGGCCCTGGGTGAGGGCAGAGGGAGCTGGAGGTGATACAGCAAGGGTACAAGGGACCCAGTCCACAGGCCTCCACTCAGCCTCATAGGACACAGGTCCCCGTGTGGAGAACAGGATGAGCCCCTGGTAGAGAAGCTGAATGCCTGGCATGATCAAGATGCTGGCAGGTGTGCCCTCTGCCCGCTCAAGACACCTGCCTACCTCAGTGTGACCATCTCCTGCCTGTGCCACTTCATTCCTCCAGCATGGCCTGGTCATCCAAGGGCAGCCTTTGGGCCCAGCTCTTTTGCCCACTCTGTTGTGAGGAGAGAAAGCACTTTAGCTGCCATATCCCTGGGCCCCTGTGGTTCTCCTGGGATACTGAGCAGACCAAGCGTCTGCACTGGTGGAGGTCAGGGTGATGGGGATGGCCCCCAGGTACCTGGCCCTGCAATCTGGAGAGTTCCTCCTGGCATGTTCCAGACAGGCTCTGAGCTCAGCAGAGAATCTTCCTGGCCACTGGGGAGGCACCTGTGTCACCCTCCCATTTCACAGAGGCAGACCCTGAGGCTCAGAGGGTCGGGGACCTCGCCTGGCCCTCAGAGCTGGAGCGAGACCAAGCCCAGAACCCGGTCTGGCCAACTGCAGGGCCTGCCGGGAAGCCACTGCCTTGCACTGTAGCAGCTCTACCTGCTGCACCGTCTGTCCCTGACAGGCCTGTGGCCTTGCATTGCCCAAACTTACCCACCTGCAGGAACCTGCTGCCCCACCAGCCATGCTTAATCCCCACTCCAGGCTGGCCCCGGAACAGCAGGGACAGAGCTGAGATTGTACTCTCCCTGCGTCCTCCAGCACCTGAGGCGGAGCCCTAGGGTCATTCTGTGGGAATTGAGCCCCCAGGACCACAAATTGGGCAGCTCACCAGAAGGAGCCTCTATTTCCTCCTTGGCAAATTGAGAAGAACGGCTCTTCCGTGCAGAAGCACCGTGTTGGCTCCAGACGTAAGATGCTGGAGTCTTCCCCGTCCTGTCTTTTACCAGGCTGGATGTGCGACCGTGCTGCCCTGGAGCCCTTCTAGGGATGCCCGCCCCCTACAGGTGTGGTCCTGGCCTAGAAGTGCCCTGCAGACTTAAGTAGTGGTGAGCGACCTGGGCAGAGCATCCACATGGCACGTAGGCCCTCCTGGAGTCGCCAGCATGCTCGCCCCTGAATTGTTGCAGTTGGAGCCTTCCTATCCTCCCCCTCAATGCTGAGTATTTCAAAGGGTCTTTAACCCTCCAGCTTCCCCCATGTACTTTCGGCTGTCCACAGCCCACCACCATCACACTGCGGTTCCAGTGACCACATAGACAGACCTTCCAGGCCAGTGAGACCCAGGCACACCTCTCTTCACCGCCCACGGGTGTTTGGGGCCCTGCCTGGGAGCTGTATGCCCGTCTCTCATGTCATCTGGGGGACCGTGTTCTCAGGATGCCCCCTGGCGCTCATGGTGCTGCAGGGACCTGAGATGGAGACCAGGTGGCCCGGCCCAGGCCAGAGGCTGAGCCTTGAGGACTGTTACCCCTCTGAGCTGTTCATTAGGCTCCACCCCAGCAAGGTTTTATCTCTTTTTCTCATTTCTGGAGCCTGGCTTGATGCTTGACCTATCTGTTCTCCATAACCAGCCGTTCTGTACTTTTATCTCATTGGGCCTTCTGGAGTCCTTCTGACAAATAAAGAAATCAAGGCGGGACAGACCCTGTCAGAGCCCTACTCCCCACCTCCCCCGTTACCCCGGGGCACCCCCCCATCCATGCCAGTGGCTCCTTCTCCTCTGTACCCAAAGTGGCCCCCACACAGGCCCCACATCCCCCAGCCAGCGAGGGGCTGGAGCAGTGCCTGACCACCCAGCTTGTTCACCCTCTGGGTGGGGTGTGCTCCTTGAGGTCACTCCAAGGGTCCCAGCAGGATGGAGCCCAGCTGCCCATGGCAGTGACCGCTGGTTAACCCGCCTCTCTCAGCCTCCCTCCCTTGTGCCTCCAGTCCAACTCCCAAGTAAAATACTGATCCTTCCCTCGGGGTCTGATTTTGGGAGAACTCAGTTGAAGACAGTGAAAGCCTCTCTTCTGGCCACACAGCTAGTTAGTGGCCCTGCAGCCACGTTGACATGGTGCTGCCTTGGAGACTGACCACCAGATTTTATGTTTCTACCTGCAGAACCCACGCGTGGCTCTGGCTTGCCTGAGATCCTGTGTGGGGAGGCTTTCCTAGAGGGGTGTCGCTTGGCAGCTTTTGCAATAGCTCTTCTCAAGCTCTTCTTCTTCACACCCAGCTTGCTAGCTCCGCCGTCCCTCTGGGTGACAGTGTGAGACTGGCAGTGAACATGTCCTTTTGGACTGTCAGCTCCACCAGGGCAGGGCCTGTGTGCTGAGTCTCAGCCCCAGGACGGTGCCCAGCACAGGGCAGGCGTCGGTGAATATCAGCTGGATGAGGGAGCGAGTGAATGAAGCGGACGCGTTGACGCAGGCTCCCTCCGAGGGCCGGGCGCTCACAGCTCCGTAGTGAAGAGATCTCTTTTCCTCCACCCTCAGCTGCTGACCTCCCTGTCCGTGGACCCGGATGCTGAATGCAAGTACGGGCTGTACTTCAGGGACGGCAAACGCAAGGTGGACTACATCCTGGTATACCATCACAAGAGGGCCTCGGGCAGCAAGACGCTGGCCAGGAGGGTCCAGCACAACGACACTGCCCTGGGGGCACGTGGCGCCAAGCAGGACCAGCCCCTGCCTGGAAAAGCAGGCCCGTTGGAAGCAGGCTCGCCTGAGCCCCCGGTGGACTACCACGAGGATGACAAGCAGTTTCGCAGGGACGAGTATGAGGGCAACCTCCTGGAGGCTGGCCTGGAGCTGGAGCGGGACGAGGACGTAACTATCCCGGGCTTGTGGGGGAGGGCAGTGCTGGCCGGAGCTCTGGGGGCAGGGACAGCGGTCTCGTCCTAGCTTTAAACTGTTCTCAGTCAGAGGGCAAGATGAGAGTGCCTCCCTTGTCATGAAGGTAGGGCAGAAAGCATTTTTGAACAGCTTTGGAGGGCTCCAGACCACCCCTCGGTGTCACATCTGCTCTGGGAGAGGGGCTGGCCTTCACAACGGTCACCCACAGGTCAGAGCACTTCCTGCTTCTGGTCACTTCCTCTCCTGGGAAGATTTGCCCACGCAGAGGGAGGACGAAGCTTCCTGGGGGTCTCCCTGGCTGGCCTTGACCCCTTTCTGGGCCTCAGTTTCTCAAGCTGTAAAGTAAGCAGATAGGTCTGGCGGACCCTTGGGGTCCCTGATTCTCTGAAATCCACGCCTCTGTAACCCTGTTTTCTGGAACTGTCCTACCCTAGCAAAGCCTAACAAATGTGCTAAAAGAAAGATTTCTTTCTTTCTTTTTTTTGGACAGAGTCTCACTTTGTTGCCCTGGGTAGAGTGCCATGGCATCATCATAGCTCACAGCAACCTCAAACTCTTGGGTTCAAGGGATCCTCTTGCCTCAGTTTTTCTATTTTTAGTAGAGATGGGGTCTTGCTTGTGCTCAGGCTGGTCTTGAACTTCTGAGCTCAAGCAATCCACCTGCCCTGGCCTCCCAAAGTGCTAGGGTTACAGGGCTAAGCCACTGTACCTGGCCAGAAGAAAGATATCTGAAGAGGATAGAGGGTTGACACACCTCACGTGTCTGGCTGCCATAGTTAGTGGCTGAGGGTATGCAGGGAAGGGCATTAGCACCCGGGTGTGTCAATGCTTGAGCTGACTGCTGTGTACTCCCCGACCACGTCTTAACCTCTCTGTGCACAAGAGTGCCGTTCCTAAATATTGATGAAAATCCCCCTAGCCTAGCGAGCTCTCACTGTGTAGATTAGTCAAGAATCAGCAAAAGTCTCAAAAACACACGAAGAGGAGAAAAAGTAGTCAGCAGGTTCACTTAGGAAACCACCAAGTCAACTTCTAGTGTTTAAAATAAAAGTTGGTGTTGGTTTGCTGTTTTGTCCGCAGGGCCCACTGTGTCCTTTAATGATGAATGCTTTTGGTCAGTGGTTAGAATGCCTTCTGAATACTCAGACTGAGGAGCGAGTTAATTAGGGAACTCAGGTTGTAAAGTCTGTTTTGTGACATTACGTCCCCTGAAACAATCAAGAACACCCATCGAGCCTCTTTCTCGTTCAACAGGATGCATCTCGCTGGGTGTCTGTTTACCTTCTCGAGGTTGGGCTCCCTGCT
Source organism: Perodicticus potto (assembly GCA_963574655.1). Taxonomy (NCBI): domain Eukaryota; kingdom Metazoa; phylum Chordata; class Mammalia; order Primates; family Lorisidae; genus Perodicticus; species Perodicticus potto. The sequence continues at coordinate 4,027 of CAUYRH010153056.1, read as the reverse complement.
GGAGGTTGTGAGTCCCACACAGCACGGGTGGCTCCCGTTGGAGTTTCCAGAGCGTGTGAGGGGGCTTACAGAGTTTTGAGAATCTGGAAGCAAAGGTTTGATTCTAATGAGGATTCCAAGAGTTTCTCCTGATTTTGAGGGAAGTAGCTAGAAAACAGGTATTTGCTGTCTCACTTGGTCTTAGAGCTCAGCAGGTACCACTGACCAGAGACAAGCACTTGATTCTCGCTGGCCAGCCCCGTGGCTTTTTTGAACAATACTGCTACTGTGCAGAGTTGATTTCGGCATGTCATTTTATAATGGAGGAGAGGATCAGCTCTGTCAGAGGCAGGAGAGGCTGGGGAGCTCTGTGGCCGAGGCCTTGCCCTGGGAGCAGAGGCCCGGAGAGCTGTGATTTTGAGTTCCAGGCGTGGTGTGCCTTGTCTTTGCCACGGGGGGATTTGCACACTATCGGTGTCATTCTCTCCTGACTACAACTTTCAAGTCTCAAACTTGACAGGAACCTCTGAGGTCTGTTAATTCCAGCTGACTCAGGCCAGATCCCGGGCCTACCTGTCCTTACTGAAATGCCAGACCTCAGTTTTCCCATTCTGTAAAATGGAGATAGCAATCATATCTACATCACGGGGTTATCCTGAGCCACCCCTGCAAAGTGCTTAATTCAGAGTGTGACACCTGGCAAATTCTCCTTGACTGATATTCTACCATATATTATTCTTCAAACTGAAGTAGGGACAGCAGTGCCCAGGAAGGAGAAAAGGACCTTTCCAAGTCTAATTTCATACTGTCATGAATCTCTTTATTAAAAAATTTATATTCTCTATTGTGACTTCGAAATAAAAAAGCAAACATGAGGACATTTGTTACTGTCACCAAAAAAGGTCTAGTTTTCTGAATGAAATGACCTCCAAATTTCACTGATAATTCAGCCTTAGAGCTAAAAGAGGCTTTTCAGCTGTTTATTTGGCCATTTTAAAATTGAGAACATGACTGCAGGGTAGAGGCGTCAGTTCAAGTTTTCAAAGTGGCTGAAGTTGAGATGTTTCCACATCCCCACCGGAGTCTTTTAAATCATAAACCGTGTTTTACAAGGGCCTCCTGACACCCTGAGCTCTCATCTGAGATGAACTGGCCCCCAAGGTTGTTGGAAGGAGCCCTGGTTGGGCAGCTCCCAGAGACGGGCAGGGCCGAATCTATTAAAAGGCCGTCTGCCACATGTGGCAGGTGGCGTCCAAGGTGTGCGATTAACAGGCGGAGCCGCCACAGTTTATTTCAGGGGGAGGAGATGCTCTCGTTAATAACTCCTTCCCCAGGCGTGGGCTCGGATTACAAGGAGCAAAGAGTTTGCAATTTTGAAAATAAGATAGCCTGTAAGTCTAAGAGAGCCCAGCAGCACAATCTTACCCAATTTGAAGCAAAATTCAGGGCTGACATGCGCTTTCCTGGGGAGAAAAAAACCCACAGACTCTATCAGATGCTGGGACACTCAATGACCATCCCCTAAATTGGGACTCGCTGTTTTAAAGCAGAGTTTCTCAACCTCGCCACTGTGGGTGTGTGAGACTTAGCGGCATTCCTGGGCCCCACCTGGCCAGTAGCACTCCTTCAAGTCATGAAAACCAAAAATGTCCCCAGGTTTCCAAATGTCCCTGGAGTCCCAAACTGCCCCCAGTTGAGAATCCCTGCTCTAAAGGCTAAAGGGTAGAGGGAGGAAGGATGAAGATCTGGAGAGAGAGTGAGGAGGAGACAAAAGCTGTCCTGGTGGGGACCAGACACCTCCTGGACTGCCCATACGCTCAGCCTCCTGTGGGGGCTTAGGCAGCCTCGCAGAGGTTACCAGCCTCCGTCCCCACAAGACACCAGTGGGTGCGTTACGCCGTATTGGTCACGAGCAAAGTGGGCTGAAAGCCTGTCCTAGACATAAGCCCTCTGCTGGCCTTTCTCTCCAAGGTTGGAGGGGCGGGGTGTTTATCATCTCAATACACCCCATGATGATGTGTGCCCCGCAGATGGTGCCCTGGAGGACATACTTGGCTGAGAGCACAGTGGGGGCCTGTTCTTAGGGACCCCTTGACTGCCACAATGAAGGACCACACACTAAGTGGCTTAAAACAGTACACATTTTTTTATTTATCTAATTTGTTTTAAGAGATGGGGTCTTGCTCTGTAGCCCAGGCTGGAGTGCCTCATCAGAGCCCACTGAAACCTCCAACTCCTGGGTCAAAGCGATCCTCCTGCCTCAGCCTCCTTAGTAGCTGGGACTAGAGGTGCCCACCACTATGCCCTGCTAACTTTTAAATTTTTTGTAGAGGCAGGGTCTCCCTTCATTACCCAGGCACTCCTGGCCTCAAGCAATCTTCCTGCCTCGGCCTCCCAGAGTGCTAGGTATGCACCTGGTCAAAACATAAATTTATTCTCACAGTTCTAGAAGCCAGAACCCCCAAATCAAGCTGTCGTTAGGACCAACTCCCTTCCTTTCTGCCTCGCATCCAGCTGCTGGGGGCTCCAGCCATTCCTTAGCTTGTGGCCACATGACTCTGGTCTCTTCCGCTATCCTCAGGCCTCCCGTGCTCTGTGTCTCTGTGTCTCTGTGTGTATTCTTTTTTATAAGGACACCAGTCCTTCTGTTTGGGGCCACCCCAATCCACTGTGACTTACACCTGCAGAGACCCTGTCATGTGCACAGGTACTCGAATATCTTTTTAGGGGACACATTTCAGCTCACCACAAGCTGGGATGCCACCCTGGAGTCTCCCGGAGTGGGGTGGCTTGGATGGGGCAGGCCAGAGCCCGGAGGTACCAGCATGAGGTTGGGGGTCGCAGCTTAGAGGTGGGGTAGATGGTCAGGGGAAAGATGGGCATTGACCGCAGCCTGGTCTCCCTCACTGCAGGGCCAAGCGTGTGCACAGGAACCCCTGTGGGGGCTCATCAAAATGCAGGCTCTGATTTGGCAGCGCTGGTGGGGACCCAGCACCCAGGGTGCTCCTGGACCCCATAAGCCAGCAGAAGCACCCCTAGGGAAAGGTCTCTAGTGTTCACAGAAGCCCCTGGGTCACTGTCCACAGCCCAGATAGAGACCCCAGTACTGGCTACTATGAGCCTAAGGGAGGGCAGAGCGATCGGTCCCCAAGATGCCTTCTAGATGCCTTGAAGAGAGATCTGTGGGGCCAAAAAAGGCTTTGACCTTTTGACGCACAAGATGCCTTCAAGGTCATTTCACATTAGGGGCTCAGAGACCCCTAGGATGGCACTGCAAGACAGGAAGGGCAGGAAGAAGGGAGGGCCTTGAAGCAGAAGCCCCTCTCTTCCTTCCTTTCTCCTCCCTCTGTCTCTGTGTCTGTCTCCCCCTCTCCCCACTTCCCTTTCCCTCTCTCTCTTTCTCTGTCTCTTTCTTTATCCCCTTCTGCTCTCCCTACCCCTTCTCTCTCTCCCCTTTGGCAGCCACGAGGTCAGCTTCCAGGATTCACATTAAAGGAATAAGAGAAATTTGTGGCCAACATGTTTTCTTGCAGCTGAACCCATTAGCATTTTTGAAGTCCAGCCTCAAAGCCTGCTGGACGTTATTTATGTCTGTGGGGTCATTGCTGAGAACGCCACACACTGAAATCCTGGCTATGTGTGCTGGGGAGCAGGGGAGCCGAGGCCCACAATGCCCCGATGTTGAACTTGACCCAGCTTTGGCAGATTCTGTGAAGGCCATGGGCACTGGGACGCTGTGAAAGTACGTTTGCTTTTGTGCCGCTGCTTGGAGCTCACCTATGCACCCGGAGGGCCAGCCGTTCTTTGTCAGCTCACTTCCACGTGGCTGCTGAGGCTGGCCGTTTAGCTGCATCTGTCTACCACATCCCTGGAGGTTGCTTTTATTTATTTATTTATTTTTTATCTTTTTTTTTTTTTTAATTATTTTTTATTGAGTCATAACTGTGTACAATGATTCAGGCTTGGAGTACAGTGTGCAGGCTTCCCATACAATCGGAGATATTTTTATCCACCTGATTAATGTAACATTCATGATATTTTCTCATTT
>CAUYRH010153055.1:80000-88293 GCA_963574655.1 Perodicticus potto | reverse complement strand
TATAACTTGCAAATATTTTTTCCCATTCTGAGGGCTGTCTGCTAGCAATTCTTACTGTGTTCTTGGTGGTGCAGAAGCTTTTTAGCTTCATCAGATCCCAGTAATGTATTTTTGATACTGCTTCCATTGCTTTGGGGGTCCTCCTCATGAAGTATTCACCCAGGCCAATGCTTTCAAGAGTGTTCCCCACACTTTCTTCTAGTATTTTTGTAGTTTCATGTCTTAAGTTTAAATCTTTAATCCAGTGAGAGTCTATCTTAGTTAATGGTGAAAGGTGAGGGTTCAATTTCAGTCTACTGCAGGTCGCCAGCCAGTTAACCCAGCACCATTTGTTAAGTAGGGAGTCTTTTCCCCACTGAATGTTTTTAATTGGCTTGTCAAAGATCAAACAGTGGTAAGTAGTTGGATTTATCTCTTGGTTCTTTATTCTGTTCCAAATATCTACCTCTCTGTTTTTGTGCCAGTACCATGCTGTTTTGATCAGTATTGATTTATAAGTACAGCCTCAGGTCTGGTAGCATGATCCCTCCTGCTTTGTTTTTATTTCTGAGTAATGTCTTGGCTATTCGAGGTTTTTTCTGTTTCCATATAAAATGAAACAATATTTTTTCAAGGTATTTAAAATATGACAATGGAGCTTTAATAGGCATTGCATTAAAATTGTATATTGCTTTGGGAAGTATGGACATTTTGACAATTGTCAAAATGTCCATACTTCATTTCCTTTTTTTACATTTTGCTTATGTTGATGCCTCAACTTATAATTGTGCATGCTTCAATGTGGGGTGAACAATATTAAACTGGCCATTGACTCTCATTTCTTAAAAACTAAGTTTATTACGATAGGTTTTGTCAATCACTGACATTTGTTGTATGCACTTTGTATACCTGTAGTGAAAGTATAAAATATGCCTTAATAAGCAGAGCAGGGATAGTATGCACATTGAACAATCACCGATTTGTTCATCTGATAGCATACTTTCCACATGGCTATAGCATAAAAGAAGAAAATGTCCCAAATCACCTGTGAAGGTTTTGCAAATATATATGCAAGTCACCGTAATGCAGCAAACTGTGTCGTAATAGAAGGGGAATGGAGAATATGTGTGCAGGTGTGTTCTACACATTGTCCCCATTCTCATGATACCAAACAGTGCCAGAGGGACTTGTGGTCCTAGTAAGTTTTAAACATTTGTGTCAATTTATAAAAGCTGCAGTTTAAAATTCATTAGTCAAGAGTACAGACACATAATACAATACAGTGCTGGAGTCTAATTCGATCAAAATCACTCCCCGTTTTGTTCAATATTGATCAAAGCCTCTGAATTGGAAAGAACTCAGATGTCAGGTACATCCTTTCTCCCAGCACATAAAACCCTTCTATGGTGTCCCTGAAAGACTGCATCTAATATTTGATTGCTGCTTCTGTCCCACTGACATGTCTCCCTTGGTAACCTTCTCTGGTTCCTGGTTTGGTTTCAGGTGCTTAAATAACATGCACCCAGAGTAATCCATTTTCTCATGTCTTCTTACTTCTTTTCCTTGTTTTTTCTCCCCTTTCTTTTTTACCCTATGTTAAACAGTCTTCAAAAATAACTGCAAATGTGACCTTTAATCCACATTCTATTGATTCTCGGGCCCCAGTCATGCATTTTCATGTGTCTGCTAGATCTCTTTAGCTAGATGTCCCGCTAGAACCACAGCTGAACATGTCTTAGCTCCTGAGTTCCCTACTTTCTTTTTCTTTTTTAAAAATTAAATAATAGCTGCATACATTAATGCAATCATGGGGTACAATGTGCTGGTTTTATATACAATTTGAAATATTTTCATCGAACTGGTAAATATAGCTTTCATGGTGTTTTCTTAGTTATTGTATTCAGACATTTATATTCTACATTTAGTAAGTTTCACCTACTTTGATTGATGTCGCTACTCTACTTTCTACTCAGGGTTCAAAACCTCAATAAATCCTTCATCCCTCCCTTTCTCTTTCCTGCCTCTTCTTTTCCTCTCTTCCTCTCCTCTCCTCTTCTCTCCTCTTTTCTTCTCTCCTCTCTTTTCCTCTCCTCTCCTCTCCTCTCTTCTCTTTGTTTTTGAAATATAGTATTGCTCTGTCACCCAGGCCAGAGTACAGTCACATGATCATAGTTTATTGAAGCCTCTAAGTTCTGGGTTAAGTGATTCTCTTGCCTCAGTCTCCCAAGTAGTTGGGACTATAGGCAAGTGCTAACAGTAACAGCTAATTTTTTGTTTTTTTGTAGAAACAGAGCTCACACTACTCACACTGGTTTTGAACTCCTCACCTCAAGTGATCTTCCCATCCCAGCCTCCTAAAGTGCTGGGATTACAGGTGTGAGCGATTGCACCTCATCCAAAACCCTAGCTATTTCTCATTCTTTGCTCTCTCTCATTATACCAATTTATTAAACAGGAAATAGACGCTCTAATTAATAGCTTCCAGGACAATTGAATAATTCATTTAATTGCTTTAAACTTCAATTTATCTGACTAATGAGCTGACTGGAATTACAATTTTCACTGTTTTTTCCAGCTATAACATTCTATTCTTATATGTCCAAATCTATCAGTTCTCCTGTATCGATATTTCTTTGCATCGATCTCCTTTCCTTCTACTTTTACTTCTACTGATCCCATTCCCATGAATTCATTTAGACTTTAATATCTTCAATGGACTTTCTTCATTTGGTTATTTCTTTAACCTATCTTTTCAGCAAGTTGTTACCAGAGTACTTTTCCTCACACATAATTATGGTGAAATTGTTTCTTGTTCACAAACCTACAATGACTCTCTACTGCCTAAGGATCAAATCCAGACTGTGGTTTCATCTCTTAAGCACATTCATCTGCAGTACTAGAACTGACTTGAACTCTTTGCTCTTCCCATACACATCTTTCATGTTCTAGTCCATGCTCCTTGCTCAATCTGTTCCCTCTGCTTGAAATTCTTTTTCTTTCTATTTTCATATGTGCACCACATCCTGTTCATTCTTCAAACATATATTTGCTGTGAGGATCAAATTAGCTAATTCATAGAATGTACTTTCTCACAGTAAGTACTCAACAAACATTACTGGTTTATAATTTTTGGTATTTTCTTGGCTATAGCAGTAATTCGTGCTCCTTCTTTGGCTCAGTATTTATTTAGGAGTAAGTTTTAAACTCTATATTGTTTGAATACTTTATTTAAAATTTTATAATTTATAAATTGAGTCCCAAAGGTATATTTGAACAATTTCTGCTGTGCAGAATTTATATCCTTTTTTTTTTTTTTTTTTTTTTTTTTACATCTCTGACTGTATTTTCTGTCTGGAAAGTGTGAACTTTAAATATCTATCAAATTCTTTAGATCTTTATTCATTTTCATTGAATTAATTTAGGACAAATGTTAGGGCTCATAATATGATTGCAATTTTTTAATTCTTTAAATGGGTTTTTGTCCTTTATGTTTTGATTCTTTATTACTTGGCATAGGCATTTAATAATGAATATCGCTTCATTTAGATTGCTTATTTTATAAAGACAATATAATTCTCTTTGCACTGTTAATAATTTTTACATTGAGGGGGTTGCCTGTAGCTCAGTGGGTTGGGCACAGGCCACATATACCCAGGCTGGAGGGTTTAAACTGGGCCTGGGCCAGAGTTTTAAACAACAATGACAACAACAACAAAAAATAATTTTATATTGAATTCCACCTTGGCTGATGTTAACATTGTCGCTTCTGTTGTCTTTTTGTTTGCATTTTACAGATATTTCTTTGCCTATCCCTTATTTATAACCTTTCCAAGTCATCTTGTTTTAAGTTTATCTCTTGTAAACAGCATATTGTTGAATGTTGTTTTCTACTCCAATCTAAGAGTCTTTGCCTTTTAATTGGGGAGTTCAACACATTTACATACATTGTCATAACTAATATGTTTGGTCTTACTTCTGTCATCTTGTTCCATGGATTCTATTTTCTGTGCTTCCTTGCCATTTTCTATGTTTCTTCTCTTGATATTTGGACCATATTTTGTTTGCTTTTATCTTTTGAAGGGATTTTAAAAAAGAGAACTTCTGTCTTAAATTCTACCAATTATATCTTTATCTTATACACATTTAAACCAATATTTCTCTAATTATGTTATTTAAAAGCAAAATAATATCTTTGGTCTCATCTTGACATACTGTGTTTTTACTTTTCCTTCCTTCCTATGCTAAGTCCTGGTTTATGACATGTGCTTTTCTCTTGTCTTCTGTTTTCAGCACAAATTTTTAATGGGAAATTGCAAATGGGCATATCAAGAACTCCTGGCATTTTATCAATCCTTTATTTTTCTTGATAAGCATTCTCCCCACTTCGTAACACAGGAGGAAATTAAGAGAGGCAATGGAGTTAATGCTATGTCTACCCACATTTAGACCCAACTTGATAAAATGTGTCACTAAAATCCAATTGCTCTCTTGACATAAGTTCTTAGGCACACTTGTCCTATTGCTCTATGATGTTTTTGACCATGGCTTCCTCTGTTTCTTCTAGTCTCTCTCTGAAAGGCCTCCTTTAACTAACTCAATAAAAGTATATCTGAATACCCCTTTATTCTCTTTCTTAGCTTTCCATTTTCCTCCAAAGTATTAACTATAATCTCAATCACACAGTAACTACTTTTTTGCTTATTTAATGTCTGTGAACTTGAGTAGACATTTTCCCAAAAATACATGTGCTTTATTTACCCCAGTATATCCCAGTTCTAGCACCATGGTGTTTTGGCTACAATAGATGAGTAATAGGCAGTATAAAAGACTGTTGTACCTATTTTTAATTTTAACAAGTATCTACCTAAGCAAAAGGACACCACTGCCTGCTCCAATCTAATACAGTTCCTCAGCATGCTGCAGTATGCAATCTTCACCCCCAAGGATTTCTGGGAAAATGGATAGTTCGTAGACACATTTTGCAGTGGATTTAACAGCTATAATGCCCATCAGTTTCTGTCAAGCATATTCTGCATATCCTCTTTATCCATGGGTGCTGTGGGTCAACTTCTGCAAATATCTTGAGAATACCAACACATTTGTTATATGCTAAGTTCTCTTTTACTGCTCTATTGGATGTTGATATGATTACTGAAATCCTTATTTTGTAGAATTCTACTATGTTCTTCAGTGCAGTGAGAAGTATATGTTTTCTACTTCATAATTAAGTTTGTCATGACCCCAACAGTAATGCTATGGTCTTCGCACTGCTGAAGGTCCTTTTTAAAAAGTTTTCTATCTTTGCTTAGGTGCCATTCAGTGGGGTAGAGTGTGGAGCAGATACATGTTGACCTTTCCTGACCTTTATTATCTCTATCTGTAGGCTAAATATAGCAAAACATCCTCTTCCTCTTTAGTTACAGAAAGAACAAGTAAAATCAGTCTTTCTCCCTTATTTATCAATTTTTTCACACATGAAAGCTAGTTTTTAGATAGGATCTTTATTATAAGATAAGAGATAGGATTGATGACTATGCTTTATTACAGTTAGACATTTATGTAAGTTATACTAGGTCTTTCTTGGAAAGATTCTTTTATTCTAGCCTGAGAAGCAACTTTATTCCAAGATTTAGCTAAGTGGAAAACAACAATTTTGTGATTGATGACAGTGAATAAAATTCTAATGAAGAGAATTGTGTAATAGGCAATAAACAAATTGCCAAATCTTTTCCTGTGGGCCACTGTGTGAAACCCAGCCTTTGGCCTCTGATGAGGCTATCTTGATACCTACAACCTGCACCCTGAGAGGAATCCCTAATCCTCATTGATCTTGGGCAGCGGTTCTCAACCTTCCTAATGCCACAACCTTTTAATACAGTTTCTGTGGGTCGCAACCCCCAGGTTGAGAACCACTGGTCTAGGGGCTCAGAAAACTATAGCCAAGCATGAATGGTGTGAAGGAAATTTAGAAGTATCTACTGTATTTCCACCATAAATTGTCTAGTGTAAGGGAGTATAAGTGTCCCTGCTGAGGAAGATGGGAAACAAACAATGGAATCAACTCAGAGGAAATCCTGGACTTATTTTCTCCATCTTTCCCCTGGGAACCAGAGAAGTGGCAGTTCTCCAATGTAGGCTAAATAGTCTAGGGATAACCACCACTTCCACATGGAGTAATCCTTCCTTAATGGCAACAAAGTGTTTTATGAAACTATAGTGTGGAAGCCAGGATTCTCCTTCAGGGCATAGAGAATTTTGTAGGAATGAAGAACAATTTTATCATTTTTCTCTTGAAAAACAATTTCTTTACTGTCTCTTGGGCATATTGATGACTGCCTAATAGTTTTAAAGTACCTTATTTCCTTTTCTAAAGGGAGAAGCAAATGGGATAATCAGTAGAAAAAGGGGTGACGTAAAGATGTATGGGTAGCCTCTTTTAATAGGATGGACCAGTTAAAGGATAAATAGATTATGTTGTAGTAAGATACTAAATGCCACCATTTATAAATAGGAGAATTAACAGGGTAATTCTTATGAAATAAGACAATGTAGACTTGAAACTGCAGAGAGCATCTGGTCAAATTTTTTTCATTTTTGCTGATGAAGAAACAGGGTCTCACGGAGGAGAACTGTAATTCACATAGTTGCTAGGAGAACCAATACCAGAAATAAGATTTTATCACTGCTGGTCCAGTCCTTTTTCTCCTGGTACAAATTGTAGTCTTTGGCAAAGTGTGTATCTCTCTGTGAAATTATGATACTGTATTTTAAATATCTACTGTTGTACATGTCTTGACTAAACTGTTGGTTTTTGGAAAGAAGAACTTAAAATGTCTTTGTCTGTCTTGCATATAGCATGGTGTCTGAGGTATACGCCACATTCACTTAGTGCTTATGTTTGGGAATGAGTAAGTAAATGGAGTCCTGTGCAATCAAATCAATAATTTTTCTCTCTGTCTTCTAAACCTGAAAAACTTCTGACCTTGCAGTTCCTTTTGAAATGGAAAACTCTGATAATAAATATAGCCTGGTCTGTATTGTAAATAGAAAGGTGAATGTGACATTTTTGTGTCACTGACTCTCATGCATCTCCTCATTCATTGGGACTTACCTACTCCACAGTAGGAGACGGAACCCTATTTGATTTATAGCTAAACTTCCTACTTTAATCTTTTGGTATCTTCGCTCATTTTTTTTTTAATCTCACTCTGAAAGTAATAATGTTTCATTTAGCAACCTATGGGTCTAATCTGAGAGGCTAAGGTTCTAAAATAACCCTGAAGAAGTACCATTGTTAATTTCCTTAAGAAAGGTGCTAATTCTGACATAAATCACCATCTTCTATTTTTTCCGAAAGAAAAAAGTTGCACTATGGTAAAAGGTAAATGTTGTCTTCCCTTTGGGGCCAGATAAAATCCACAACCTTTTGAAGGTAGGATATGTGGCTTTGTAAGAATCACCTGGAGTGTGCCTTGGAGTAGCGTGTTGTTCGGGAAGGAGAGGTGCCGGGTATTGGGTCTGAGGTTTAGTAAGAAATAGTCTGTGCTTTCAGGAGTCCTTGAACTCCATCATGGCCTTGCCCTCTCTCCTTTCATCTTGCTTATCACTGCTTGCGTGGACAGAGAGATAGAGGCCTTACATTATGGCATAAGTTTTTACTTCGGTGCTTGGCCTGTCCTAATTTAAAGGGTCTTCTGGTAATATGTACTCGTACAATCTGTTTAATTTTATAAATTACTTTGTAAATATTTAGGAAGACAAAAAGATTTAGTTCAGATATCAACTAGCACCATATTTTAAACAGGGAAAGAATCTAACTCAAGTTACAAAGGTGTTTTACCTCAACATTTTAATCATTTCAGGAACTTGGTAAGAGTTTGTCTGTGAAGTACTAACTTCATTAGGATTAGGCAGGGAAATTTTCCTTTTTTAGAGGAAAATACTATAAATAGGATATTACATGCTTCCTTTGTGAAACTCTTTTCCATTGTGGAAACAACCTAAATGCCCACCAACCCAGGAATGGATTAACAAGCTATGGTATATGTATACTATGGGATAGTATTCGGCCATTAAAAAAAAATGGGGACTTTACAGCCTTTGAATTAACCTGGATGGAAGTGGAACACATTATTCTTAGTAAAGCATCACAAGAACGGAGAAGCATGAATCCCATGTACTCAAGTTTAATATGAGGACAATTAATGACAATTATTGACATGGTGGGGGTGAGAGAAGGGGAGAGCAGAGAGAGAAAGAATGAGGGAGGGGTGGGGAAAGGAAGAGCAGAGAGAGGGAAGGAGCGAGGGGGGTG
>CAUYRH010153055.1:0-75000 GCA_963574655.1 Perodicticus potto | reverse complement strand
CAGAAACATTTAATGAGCACTTATGTGCTCAGTACCAATCTATGCTTTAGAGATACAAATAAAAATAAATATACGTTCCCTGCTTTGGGTGCAGTCTAGGCATTAGACAGAACAAACTCAGAGGGATGTGGGATGTGGTCTGGAAGCCCAGAGGAGAAACACCAAAGACATTCTACCTGGACATGGCTGGTCTTCCAGAATTTGTAGGCTTAAGGGAAATCTTCAAGGAGATTAACTAGACAATTTAACATACTGAACTAGACAATTAGTATATCTAGTTAGTAACATACTTGACAATTTCAGACAGATGCTTCTTGTGTAAGGGTACCCAACTCCTTGAGAAAAATCGTGGTCTGGCATGGATGGAGCCAAGGGTGAGGGAAAGAAGCAATGGATGAGGTTATAGAAAAAGGCATTGGTTGTGATGGTGGTGAGGATGTATCGCAGGTAAACTGTTTTCAGGTCGGAATTCTAGAAATTATTACATAATATCTACTTTGCCTTCCATGACAAGCTAATCACCATAAAAATATTTTGTGGTGCACCTGTTGAGAGTCAACCAATGTACTGGGAACTTTTATGTACCTACACCAAAGCTGGTACTCACAAAAGCTTTGCAGGTAAATAATATCTCCATTCAAATTTGGGAAAACCAAAGCTTGGGAGATGTCAAATACCTTATTCAAGTTCATAAAAATAGTAAGTAATACAACAATGTCTAGCATTCAAACATTGATGGTCTGATTTCAAAGGCCCTGTTTTTTTCTATTCCTCTTGGCATCTGGAGGCATCTGCAGGCTACTTTCTCACAGCATTTAATAGGGCCTGTGAGTAGTAAGCCTAAGTTACAACTGATTCAATCAATGCAACATAAGAGAATCAATCTTGCACATATTTTCGAATCTGAATTGTCTTGGAGCTCGGTTCAGGAATATTAGAAAGCTTATACAATTTAAACAAGCACACTGACTGTTCTTTAGCAGAAGGATTCAATAGGTGATAGATGGAAGATAATAAGAGTATCATAGGAAATGAACAAATTTGAAGTTAAGCTTGACAGATACTTTCTCTTCTACTAAAATCCCTATGATATTACTACTTTCACTCAGAAAGGGTCCCTGTAATTTTTGAGCATAGTCATTCCACTTTCAGGAGCATATTACCACCATTCCCTAGTAAATTAAAAAAAATATTAGAAAAGAATTTAGTGAAAATATTTCAAAGTGTAAATTCCTTTGCTGTAAGTTCAACATTATTATGTTCACGGATACAATAATAGATTAGGACAGAAAGATAAAATAATGGGTTAGGACAGAAAAAAAGCATTCTCTTGGAATAAAATCTGAAATTATTGGAGTCTCCATAATAGGCACACCTGAAGATATTGTGTTTAAGTTTATGGAATATCACCCTTGGGTTTTTGTTGTTGTTATTGTTTTTTTTTTTTTTTTTTTGTAGAAACAGAGTCTTACTTTGTTGCCCTTGGTAGAGTGCCATGGTGTCACAGCTCACAGCAACCTCCATCTCTTGGGCTTTGGCGATTCTCTTGCCTCAGCCTCCCAAGTAGCTGGGACTATAGGCACCCGCCACAACACCTGGCTATTTTTTTGTTGCAGTTTGGCTGAGGCAGGGTTTGAACCCGCCACCCTTGGCATATAGGGCCAGTGCCCTACTCACTGAGCCACAGGCGCCCCCCCTAAAGAAGAAGATATTGTGTTTAAAAATAAAATATGGAGATGGTGAGCCTTAGTTAATCCCCCTGATCTCAAAACTTTTCTTGGTGAATTTCATAGACAGGAAAAATATTGACAAAATTTATTCTGGATCTTTGAATATTTTTAACTTTTTAAATTCATTAGAAGCTTCCTTTGACAGAAGGGTTACAAAATGTATTATGAATTCTTTATCATGTCAACTTATAATTTCCAGGGAAATAATATAAATTGTACAGTGTAAGATAAATTATTTTGTATTAATTTCTGAGACAAATATCAAAAAGATGAAGAATAAAACTGCTTTTCTTTTTTAAAATGCACTTCAATTTTTGAAATGATCACTGCAAATGAAGGGAAAGGTGAATTCTATTTAAAACTCCGGCTTTAAATTTCAGTTGAATGCTGAGGAAGCAGTCTGGGTAGAAAAGAGAGATTTGTGTGTTAATGTATAGAATTTAGTTGTAGACAGCGCTTTGAACCATGGGGATATTAGATTGTTGAGTGTTTATAAAACATGAAGGAAAACAAATTCAGAACTCAGAGAAACAGAAACATTTAATGGGAGGAGGGGAAATGAGGAGGGTGGTGAGTGAGATGCTTGAAGAGGTGGGTGAAGACTCAGGAAGGAAAGATCAGGAGAATCAAGAGATGAAGAGCTTGGGCGAAGCAATACTATCAGGAAACATCGCTACTGAATAATGGCTAACTGCGTGTGACAGTGCAGTGAGTAAGTCATTGGCTACCTTTCAAGGCAAGGAGAAAGAGAGTGAGTCCCTCTTTAAAACCAGCTTTTTATTGGTCACCACCAAAGAGGCCTTTACAAGAATCAAGAGTTACACTAGATATTTAATGCCTAAGTGGAGAACAATTTCAAGTAATATTGTAAGTTGAAAACATCTGTCAAATGATTGCCTATCTACCCATGAAGCAGACTATCCAGTTAAATATTTTCATCTTTTATTAATTTCTCCTATTTATCAGACACTAATTCCCTACCTCAAATAATTTTAATATTACGAAATGATTGATTTGCAGACTCCTAGAACTTAGTAACAAATATCTAGTTCATACCAAAGGCCAGACTGCACTCGTTTCTGATTCCTATCTTCATCTATCCTAGGAAACTCCACTTACCCTCACTCAATTACTTACCGTGAGAACAAGGACCGCAGGTTTTTTTTTTTGTTTTGGTAGGATTCAACCATATTACACTTCCACATTTTTTTCTTAATCTTTAACTTAGTGAAAATGTATACGTTCTTCCCCTTCTGCCTTTTTTACTTTCCTTGTAAAAAAGCTTTTTTTGCTCATTGAAGATATATCATTCAGACGACCTCTTTTTTCCCCACTTTGTTTCTCATCATACTTGTTCTTCTGGTTCTTTCCGTCTTTGTTTTTCTCCTCTCTCTCTGTTCTTTCCATGATCTTTCATTCCCTCCCCGTGTTCCCTTTGTCATATTCCTCCCTTTTCCCTCTAACTCACTCATAGTACTTGCTAAGTATAAATGTTACAAAAAGAAGTGGAAAAATCTAGGTTGTGAAATACATCAGTTACAATAACAATGAAGACATATCCATATCTAAAATTCTTGTACGGCTCAGAAATTTTCTATAGGCTCTCCACTCATTTTAATGTTTATTCTTTTCCAAGTAGATTTGCTAGTCATTAAATACCAGAATTAAAGATAAATTAACCTTATTTATTCTTATTATCTTACATTTGGAATCATTTATATTACAATAATATTTCCAACTGTTTTTATACCAAATGTATACTCTTTGAGTTACATTTTGGACTAAAGAGTCATTTGATGATTGCTTCAGAAATGAACTATTCCATTTATAACATCATTTCTAAGGGAAAATGTGTGCTGAGTTCCTAACAACTGATTAGCAAATTAAATTTTGAAATACAACCTGTTTGTTAGCAAGGAACTGCCTGTAATTAGGAAGGTAAATCTGTTGGGAAAAAATCAAATAGGTGAGCCAAGATGCAGAAGCTTGTGTTGTGATAAGAAAACTAGTGTATATTTGTATATCACAGTACTATTTCAAACTGCATTCATACACATGTGCTTCTCTGAGTGTCACAACAACCTTGAAAACTAAGCAGGGAAACATTTTTCTATTATCCAAAATTTGCAGAAGAGAAAAGTGACTAAGAGCTGTAAACATCTTTCCTAAGTTCAGGCAATACAAGGATGGGCAGAACCAGGTCTGTTCATCCAGTGTCTTTTCCAAAGAAGCTGCCTTTTATCGTGGGGTCTTTTTAAAATTTTAATTGGAAACCAAAAGGTTCTGCTGCTGCTGCTAAAGAAAACATTTGAAAAACACTGCTCTAAATGAATATCACCCACATAATTTTCCAGAATGCATGTTAAAAGTCAGGCCGAGGTATTACTTCCTAGAATTCATTATGTAAAAGGAAAACCTCTTAGCCCTGCACAATCATAATTCTGAGATGGAAATATGGAAGAGTAAACATTGAGTTTTTACTATGAGCTGAGTGCTGCTTTTGACTTCATTTCATTTAATCCTTTGGAAAACCAGGTGAAGTAGTATTATATCTCCATTTTACTGATGAGGAAACAAAGGCTCAGAAAGGTTATGTAACTTGCCCATGGCTACCTATTTTATAAAGAGCAATGCAATGATTTGGGCTGACTCTACAGCCTGTGCTCTTATTCACTATTCACATTCCCTGGATTTCTTTTGCCTTCTTTAAAGATGCCTTTTTATACTCTGAAAATTTTAATGTATATTTTTACGGTTTTGATAATTTTATTCAGATTTGTACGTATCAATTTTGGTTTGATGCACAAACACGAGAACCATCTCCATTTACATAACATGAAAAATTAGCCAAATTTAGAAGATAAGGATAATATTAGAATACTTAGCTTGTTTCATGTAATATCATTTGGGGGGACTGTAATCATAGAGGCAATTCTTCCCCCATCATCTAACTCCAGGAAGAACTCCACCAAGCCTCCTTCATTCTATTTTCTCTTCGCCTTATGACTTCCAAACCTAAGCTTTATAAGACTATCCTTAATTATATCATGAGCAGTCAATCCTCAAACACAATGGCTCCCTTCCTATCCTGGGAAAGTATGCTAGGGGAATTGGGGCAGGGGTTGGAGATGAGAACATTTTCTTCTTTTTCTGTCTGAGCTACAGCCCCTTCATTTTATATCTTACAATACACGATCATCTCCAAATAAATATCTTCATATCCATTCTGATTGGAGAGAGAAATGCCACCAGCTATGGCAAGAAAAGATAATGTGGTGAATGAGATCAAATTAGTTCATGTAGAATGAACAGAATTTGAATACATGGAAAGAAGAGATGTTGGGGCAGAGTGCTATCAAATGACAAGTTCAATGGAAGGAATATGCAAGATGTTATCACAAAACACTAAGAAAACTGCTATTTGCCATGAACAGGTGTTTCTTGTGAGATAAAAACAAGGTTAAATTTGGTCCAATTTCAGACTTCCTTCTGTGCCAGGCTACTGGAAGTGACTGCAACAACTGAAGTCCACGAAGTGCAAACTGTGGGCTGGAAATAGTTTGAAATACTCTTAGTGTTTCTAAGCATTTGAACTTCATGATAAATGTAGCTACATATAATTATTATTCCCATTTTATAGATCAGGCAGTCAAATCTCAACAATGATAATTAACTGCTTACTAAGTAGCAAAGTCCAGATTTTAGTCATGTGGGGCTATGGAAAGGTTGGGAAGGAGAGTATGACAAAGGAATGTAAAATAGCATGGAGTTACTCATCTGGTAGAGATTATCAGCGTGAATACCATGATAGCACTCATCGAATTCTGCTGTAATTGTTTTTAATGTGACTGCATGTTCACTAAACTCTAAGTTCCTCATAAACAGTGGTAGTATCTCCATCACCTTTCTATCAAACATGGGGGTAAGCAATATCAAGGTGGAAATGTACTGAATCAATGAAAGGCAGAGAGGTGATCTCAGGCCCTAGGCCTGAATGCGGGGCAAAGCTATATCTGAATGTGGGGGTGATAGCCATGGATTCAGGTTTTCACCTGGGAAAACTGTCTTTAGGATTTTAATCATAAAGTCCAGCTGGGCGGGCACTGGGGGGCAATCCCTCCATAGTCTCCGATTATACTCTGTGCAGGATTCTGCCTCCTTGTTTGTGCTCCTTGGCCCTGGTGCCCTCGATCTTTGGGAGCTGCTTTTCTATTCTCCTTGACCACTTGTGGAAATGGTGTCAGACATCAGACACCCTTAGGGTGTTAGTCTGTCTACCCTGCTCCCTGATTTTTCAAGTGTGGGCTTCTTAAGGTTTAACTGTTCTTCTTCTCTTCCTTCCTTTCCTCCTCTTCCTCCTCATTTTACAACTTCCACAAATATTTGCCAAGATTTCTTATGTGTTTTATGGTTCATTCAGTTCTACATGCAACCACACTCAAAACTCTTTATTTATTTATTTGTGACAAAGTCTCCCTTTGTCACCCTCGGTAGCATGCTGTGGCATCATACCTAACAGCAACCTCAAACTCTTGGGCTCAAGTGATTCTCTTGCCTCAGCCTCCCGAGTAGCTGGGACTACAGGAGCCCACCACAATGCCTGGCTATTTTTAGAGACAGGGTCTTGCTCTGGCTTAGGCTGGTCTCGAACTCCCAGGCCTTGGCCTCCCAGAGTGCTAGGACAAGCGTGAGCCACCATGTGGGGCCTCAAAATTCTTTTTTCAAAAGTTTATTGCTTTGTTTCTTTCATCCCTGTACCTTCTCTCTTTATCTCTCCCTCTTTCTCTCAACATAATAACTTGAGAATGGACATTGCATGGTCGTCTTTTGTTGTAGGGCTGTGACACTTTGTTCAACCAAAAAGCCTTACTGGGTGTTTAATGCTCAAAACTTTTTCCAAACATTCTTGCTTTACTATTGAGGGGTCCAGAAATAAACATAACTTTCAACTAGGTAAGACTCTTCACTATTTTCTTTCATCTTTACCCCCAAATAAGCTGGGCTTTGCCTGAACTCATCTCTTTCTGAAAATGTCTTGCTTAAAACAGTACATAGTAGCCTATAATGTTCTAAGATTTCCCAATGACTTCTCTAAAAGCTATGATCTCAGAGGCCCATATTCTGCCTCACAACTGTCACAGTTTTACTAAATATATTTTGTAGTATGATGCGGATTTCAACTGCTAAGCCTACTGTGTCTATTTTTTGACTCCCATTACCTGACCTTGAAGCCAGTGCCACTGAGACATTTTATATTTGTCATTACAGCAAAACCTTATTCCTGGTAGGAGTTTCTGATTTATTTGATTTGATTTATTTTTAAGAATTTCTGTTTTAATTGGGATAAATAAAGTTATATCTTATAACAAAAATATCCAAAGTTTCCATTTCCAAGAAAGATTTATTTCTTGCTATTCTACAGTCCTGCCAAGATGTGCCACTTCCTCCTCCTAAG
This sequence comes from Perodicticus potto, assembly GCA_963574655.1. Taxonomy (NCBI): domain Eukaryota; kingdom Metazoa; phylum Chordata; class Mammalia; order Primates; family Lorisidae; genus Perodicticus; species Perodicticus potto. The sequence continues at coordinate 67,815 of CAUYRH010153055.1, read as the reverse complement.
AATGATCCACTCCAGCAGAATCGATCTTTCTTGTTCATGTGTCTTTATTTCCCATGGACATTTCCCTTGCCTGAGAGAACTTGCACCTTTCTTCTAGCTAAGTCATACCCTGTGTGGTGGGGGTTCCTGTCACCCCGTGCTTGGTGGAAGTCTTAGACATGTGGGTGCAAACTGGGTGAAGTAGCAACTATAAATCTCTGGTATGCCTTGAAATGTTTGAGCCCAAGTTCTCCAAAGATGGAAGTAAACATTTTACACTCTCCCAGTTTCTTTCCCTTCTTGTTTCAACATTTGGAGTGAAAAGCGTCTTACCATACTTTGCCTTGTATAATGCGTACATTTTTGCTGAGATTTTTGAGAGAAAAGTAAGAATGAGCATTATATATAGGTAGTATGGATTGGGAGCAGGGACCTCGGTGGACCTTCCAGGGCCTCCACGTCCTCCGACTTGGGCTTGCCAGGTGCACGGAGTTCTAGTCTGGGAGGATCTGGGATCCAGGGGAGCTGGCCAGAGTGGTTTCCAATGAGTGTTTTGCTCAGGGGAGGTGGCAGAGGCAGGACAGACAAGGCAGGTCATGGCCATGCGGGCTGAAGGCTGTGGCCCAAGGCCCAGACACATGGAGGGGACTAGGGGCCCTACAGAGCTCCCAGGAACCTGGCTGGCCGACTATGGACTGAGCAACCTCAGAAGCTTCTGCCTTGCCAGCCACATGCAGGGCCATCCTGGCTGCAGTCCCGACGTGGTGGGAAGGGAAGGGCGCCCAGGAGAGAGGGTCAACCTTCATGGAACGGGTAGGTGTGACAGGGTGGTGCTACCTGCATGTTGACCAGGGAGCGTTAGCCCTCTCTAGATGTGTCTGTCTTGGCCGAGGACTGGCCACTTTCTCATGGGGTGTTTTCCTGGAAGTTTGGGCCAAAAGCGTGGGTGTGCATGAGAAGCACATGATGCATGGCAAAACACAGTAATTATTATGCATCCCATTATTTTTATCCTCCCAGAATAAAATCTGGACAGAAAGAAGCATAAGAGGAGGAGAGGAAGGGAGGGAAGGAGCAGAGCGTCTTGCTTGCCTGACTTCTAAACCAGGCTCTGGGCTGCTTTCCAGCAGTCTTTACCTGTGGAGCCCCAGTGCTGGACATGGCAGTTTGACTAGAGTATACGCTTATTCCGTTTTCCTTAAATGGTGAGGAGGACAATCTGTGAAGGCAGATTGTCATTGTTCAGATCCATATTCTGTCACTCGCTCTGAACCCTGGGCAAGATACATAATCTTCTTGTGTTTTGGTCTCATCATGTGAAACACTGGCAAAATCAGAATGCAGAGATAGGAGGGCTCTTGTGTGAGGCTTACCTGAGATAATAACAGAGTGGCTTGGGATAACATCTTGGCCAGCAGTATGCTTTTAATAAATATCAGTCACAATTTTGAGATACACCATGACATAACAGTTGAAAGTAGGACTCTGAATCCAGGCTAACTGGGTTCTGATTCCTGTTCTACTCACTCCCTCTAATTTTTCTTATGATGTTAATTTCTTTATGTCACTTTCTACATGGCAGATATTCAACAAATATTAATATTATTATTGAATGATTGTATGAGTGAACTATTTAAATGCCAACATTCTGAAATGAGTAGTTAAAACAATGCTAATTCCTACATGGGATTTTGGTTTCTGGTCTTATTTTCCACACTGATGTTAACATGAAATAATCCCTTAGATGTGCCCTGTTTGTAAACCAAAGGAAAACTATGTCTCAGATTTCTTTTGCATTACTGACCTCTTCCCCAACACATGTAATTCAAATGATAAGAGATCACAATGTCAGAGGGAACCCATGTCAATAGATCTCACAATTGAAACACAGAAACTCTTGCTCTAATTAGCCAAGTCTTATGGAGTATTTGGCAAAGGGATGGATAGATAGCATCTGACAGCGAAGGAAGAACTGGATTTAAGAGCTTTCCTGTTTCACCTCTCACATTACCCAGGAGAAATAATGAAGTGAAATAACATCCTAGGAAACCACATGACAGTTTCTAATATGAAAGATGTTTAGTGAGTTATTGCTGTTTGCAGTAGTGTTTCATAGTTTCTGATGGTATGAAGCTCACTTAAAGAAAAAAAAGTATATTGCCACCCACATTTTGTCTGGAGTTAATATGTATTTTTCCACTTGTCAGAGTGTGGGAGGCTCTCTGTTTATGTAATTACAGCTTTCAGAAATCGCTTAAATAGACATGAGCAAAGAAGTGAAAATGCATGTGGAATATTCAGATGACACTGACTCGACTGGGTCTAGAGGATTTTTCTTAGAAAAACAGAGATGTAACTCTCACTTGGACAAAACTGTGCTTTGCAGGAGCTTCAGAAACCGCTTTGCCATGTTGCTGACAGTCCTAACAATGGTCCTAAAGAATTATGTGCACCAACCATGATCCCCAAATCAACTGAGTCTACTTCTGTTAAGGAGATGTGGAGAAAAGCAATGAATTAGGAACCATTCATTGAATGACTGAATTACCCTGGGGCTTGGTATAGCAAAGGAGATCAGGGGAGGAAGGCAAATCCTGACAAATTTGATACCTTTCCTTCTCTACCTGGGAGGCTATCTCTTTGTCACATTAACAATGGAAGAATCAGACATGAGTGTGAGCGAGGAATGGAAGCCAAGAAGAAATCATACTGTGTTTGTGAAGGGCAAGTGTTTACCCTTACTTTTCTCATTTTTTTTACACATGAAAAATAATGACAAGTGCCTTCTTCAATATTCTGTTTATTACACTCCATTTTTGAAAATTTATTTTATTATTATCTTTATTCTAACCATGTTTCCTTAGAGTTAATATAAATACTAATTTTGTATACCTTTAAAGTGTATACATTCATAAAGACATTGCCAAACTAAGAAATAAACATATCCATCATATCCAGATATTTTCTTGTGATACTTTTAAATTCCTCTCACCTCATCCCTGCCTTCCTGCTTCATTCCTTCCCACTCCCACCTCATCCTCTTTCCTCAGGCAAACTGTTTCTCTGCTTTCAGTCTCTATGGAATGTTTTGCATTTTCTAGAATGTCATAGAAATGATAATCATACAGAATGCATTTTTTTTACAAGGATCCTTTCACTTAGCATAATTATTTAGAAAGTTATCCATCTTGCTGTGTGTATGATATTTATTTACATATCCTTAATGAGTAATGATGTTGAGCATCTTTTTAATAAGCCTATTTGCCAAACATATATCTGTTCAAATCTTTTGCCCAGTTTTGTTGAGTTGTTTTCTTAATATTGAAGTTTATTTTCCATTTTAAATTATATTATCCTATTTTTAAAAGGTGACATAAAGTAACACTAACTTTTTGGTGTACAGTTCTATGATTGTTACTAAGTATACCATTTCATATAACTACCACCACAAGGAAGACAGGGATCATTTCTATCACCCCCAAAACTCTATCTCATGACTCCCTTTGAAGTCATATTTTGCCCCATTTCAACCTTCATTCTGTTCATCATTATAGTTTTTCTCAAAAGTGTCATATAAATCGAATGACATTGCATGGCACATTTTGAGATTGACTTCTCTCAGTCACCATAATGCCTTTAAAATTCCTACAAGTTGTTGTCTATCAGTAGTTATCTCCCTTTTATTTCTGAATAGTAGTATATTTTATAGATGCACCACACTTTGTTTATCCATTATCTGTTGAAGAGCATTTGAATTGTTTCCAGTTACTGGTTATTTTGAATGCTTTGAAGCACATTTAATAGGAAAATAAGCTTTCATGTCCTTATGGAAAATACCCAGGAATAGGATTGCTTGGCCTTATGGTAAGTGCATGTTCAAAATACACTACAAAAACTGACAAAGTCTTTCCCAGAGTGGCTGTATCATTTTATGTTCAACAATGGGTGAGAGATATAGTTGCCCCTCATCATCACTGACAATGAGAAACCACTACATACCTGGTTATGGTGACTGAAAGAAAAACATCTGGCTATAGCAAGTGCTGTTGATAGGAAGGACCTGGAATTCTAAACACTATTAATGAGAACCTAAAATGGTATAACCACTTTGGAAAACAATTTGGCAATGTATTATATACCTAGCCTGTGATCCAGACATTCTATCCTTATTTAGAATAATGATATAATGTAGGGATATGCCTCCCTACATTGACCACTATATTAAGTTTACCTAATTTTCGTAGACCAGATATGCACTGCATTTACTCAATGGAGGACTCATCACTAAATATTGACCATCTCTAAAAGTTGTATTTTGACCACTTGGCCTGTGAAACACAATATTAATTTACCCTCTATAACTTGACCAGTTGAGTCCACTCTATACCAAGGGGTAGCTGGTGTGGACTTTGACCCTAAGTTGTATTATTATTATTATTTTAGCATAATTTCTTTTTTTAGTTTTTTATTATTACCATGTGTTAGATTAGGCCTAATGGTCTATTGTTTATCATGTGCTAAGGAAGATATTTTCAATGTGAAAGACTGGTCTGAATTGTTGGTACAATCTTGCATTTATAAAAGTTTTACAGTTATTTGAGACATCATAACGAAAGAACTGAAGGACTGATATCGAAGGGAAAGGTTTATTTTCTACATTTTCTGAAAAACAGCATCCAAAGAAAGATGGTGGAACATTTTGGTGTTATCAGGACTGCAGTTAGCAACATCCAAAAATGTAAACATGACTACTTGGAGAGATATGGTAGTGAAAGCAGAAAAGAAGGAAAACTTCCCTTGAAGAAGTCAATGAAGCCATATTAAACTAGTTCAAACAAATGAGGGTTAACGCCCGAATCTCCAGGCCAATGATCCAAGAAGTTGCTAAAAAATTCACATAGGAATTCAGGGTGGAAGATTTCCAAGCATGAAGTGGTTGATATGAGAAATTTAAACTGCCACACAAGATATCCCAGAAAGTCTTATGTGGTAAACCTAATTCCAGTAGAAGCTGTGGAAGAGTTCATCAAAAAGTTCCTGACCTTCATAAGAACCTTCAATGATGACATCGTTAATGCTGATGAGTGCAGGCTCTTTTTCAAGGTGTTGCCTGAAAGGGACCTCATAGTGAAGGGTGACAAATGTGAGTGAAAATATTTCTGAAGAATGTTTCACAGTTCTGCTTTTCGTTAGCTTAACCAGAGAGACACCAAAGCCCTTGGTGATTAGTAAATTGGCAAAGCAATGTGAATTCAAGAACCTGAATCCCAAAGACCTCCTGTCATTTGGAGATCAAATTCACTTGGATGACTGGTGCCCTATTTGAGGAGTGAGGAAGCTGTATTGACTAAGATATGAGGAAGAAGAAATGGTCTATCTACTGATAGTAGATAGCTGTCCTGGCCACCCACAAGTGAATCATCTTGTAAATGGGACACTGAAATTTCTGCCTCTAAACATTGCCTCAGAAATCCAACCTCTTGACCAAGTCATAATCAAAACATTTAAAATGCACTACTGAGCCAAGCTCCTATAATGAGTCATCACTAAATGCAAACCTATGGTCCTCCTACAGAAGCAACTGCATCCTCTGCATCAGTTAAGGCTCTGGATGCTGTCCTCTGGATCAGTTCTGCTTGGAATAATGTTCAACCAGAAATGGTACACAAGTGTTTCAGGAAAGTTGGATTTGTCACAAACCAAGAGCAAAGTGTTTTGGCTCCATCAGATGTTCCAACTCACATGGCAGAATTTGAGGGAGTAGATTTCAAATGTTTCATTGCAATTTTGATGAAGCAGTATGCTGTAACTAACGTACAAACCAGCATAAAAGTGCTTGAAGCTGCTGATGAGGTGGAAGAAGCAAGTGACGATGACACAGAAAATTATATCCTCCAAAAGAAGACGATGTCAGTCATCTGGTAATGCAGTTTAATTCATCTGTAATGGAAAAATGCCCTGCTTTGCTGAATGGTATAGCCAGGGTTGAGAGTGCTTTCTCCACTTACATTTGTAATAAGAATAAGAAACAGATCAAGATTGACTCCTTTTTTCAGAAAGAATGGATAAAACACGAGAAAAAAGTAAATGTATTGATTTTGTATGATACTGTATCTAGGATTTTACTGTGATTTGATTATGTATGATTTCATATGATATTCTCTAATAAAAGCTTTGCAAGAAAGTAAAGTACCTATACTTGTCAGCACAGTAGGCCTAGTTTCTTATGTTGACCTGTATGTTGAATAGTTTGTTACAGTTCTTGGGTGGTCAACTTACAAAGGTTCTTCTGCATACATACATACAGAAGCTTATGGACAAGTTCTTAGAAATATTTTAGGCATCTATTTATTTAAATAAATAGTAGTAGTATATATTGTTTTACTAGGCATTTCTCTAACATCTAGTGATGCTGCATAGCTCTGTGATGATATGTCATCTGTACATCCTCTCTGGGGAAACGTCCATTTAAGTCTTTTGCCTATTTATTTAACTGGGTTTTTTTTAGTGTTGAATTTTTAGAAATATTTATTTATTTTGGATATAAATACTTCACTGGATATGTGATTTGCAAATATTTCCTCCCAGTCCATAGCTTACCTTTTTCATTCTCTTAGGAGTATCTTATCAATTTTTTTTTCTTTTATCAGTTGTGCTTTTTGTATTAGAACTTTTTGCCTCGTTCCAGATTATAAAACTTTGTGCAGTTCTCTTCAAAAAATTTTATAATTTTATACTTTACATTTCGATCTATGATTTTTATGTGAAATATGACACTTAGGTTAAGGTGTGTTTTTGCCTATAGATATGCAATTGTTCCATAATTATTTTTTTCAAAGATCATCTTTTCTCTATTGCATTGCTTTTGCAGCTTTATCAAAAATTAACTGAGCATACTTGTGCAAGATTATTACTAGATTTTCTGGTTTTTCCTATTGATTTAAGTGTTATCCCACCCCAAATAGCCCACAATTGTGATTACTGTAGCTATAGAGTAAGACTTACAATCAGATGCACTGATTTCTCTCACTTTATTCTTTTTCAAAATTGTTTCCGCTATTCTAATTCATTTGTCTTTCTATATACATTTTAGGAAAATCTTGTTTATTTCTACAAAAAATCTTTCTGAGGCTTTGGTAAGAGTTGAGTTAAGCCTGCATATCAATTTTTGGAGATTTCCTAAGTTCATCAACATTACATGTTTACTTATTTATTTAGGTCTTATTTAATTATTTGCTCCACATTTTACTTCTCCTTCACTCATACTTTATCTTATTAATGTCAAAATTTATTCCTTTTTATAATGTATATCATTTTAAAAATTATTGTAGTCATAGTTATATTTATGTACCTTTTAAAATTTTATAGTAGAGTTAAAAACGATGTATGTACGCTAATGGCAGTATTAGATTATACTATTTGGACTATACACTTATCTTTACCAGTGACTTTTATACTTTCATATGTTTTCATGCTGCTAATTATCCTTTCATTTGAATTTGATGAACTGACTTTAGAATTTCTTATGAGGTAGGCCTAGTGGCAATGAACTCCTCCAGCTTTTGTTTGTCTGGGAAAGTCTTTATTTCTACTTCATTTCTGAAAGACATCTTTGCTGGGTAGAGTATTCTTGGTCATTTTATATAGTAAGTTACTTTGTTTTGTTTTTGTGAGTCTCACCCTGTCACCCTGGGTAGAGTGCTATGGTGTTACCTGTCCCAGCAACCTCACAATCTTGAGCTTAAGCAATTGTCTTGCTTCTGCCTCCTGCGTTGCTGAGATTATAGGCACCTGCCACCATGCCCGGCTAGTTTTTGTAATTTTAGTAGTGACGAGGTCTTACTCTTGCTCAGGCTGACCTTGAACTCCTGAGCTCAAGCAATCCACCTACCTCAGTCTCCCAGCATGCTTGGATTATAGGCATGAGCCACTGTGCCTGTCCAGCACATAACTTTGAATGTATCATCCTTTTCTTTTCTATCCTAAAAGATTTTCTGCTGAGAAATACATTGATAATTTTATTGGGTCACTCATTCTTTCACTTCAGCAAGTTTACACTTGAAGCTTCCTATAGAATTTTCTTAGTTTAGACATTGTATTCTTCAGCTGAAGAAATTATATTTCATTGTTTTAATGTTTTTTATATCTTTGTTGAACTTTTTATTTTTTTCATTTTTTCCATATTTTATTTAGTTGTACATATGCATTCTTTTGTAGCTCATTGAGTTCCTTCCAGGGGATTAGTTTGAATTTTGTAAGACAATTCATAGATCTCTTTTTCTATAGGATCAGCAATTGGAAATTTATTTTGTTCCATTTACATAGTCAAGCTTCCTTGATTCTCCATGTTTCTTGAAATGTTAAATTGTTATCTTCCCATTTAAAGAAACCGTCATCTCCTCCAGTCTTAACTAATTGGCTTTAGTAGAGAGAGACCTTCAGTGGTGATTCTGTAGAGATTCTGCAGTCTCTCGGAAGAGGAATGATTGCTGCAGTCCTCTTCTTTCTCCTTGGCTGGATGTCTTAGAATTATATCTCCTTTCCCAATGCTGAAAAGCCAGCTCTTGGGCTAAGTAGCTCCTGTTTGTTTTTCCTAGCACCTTGATATATTCATGTTGGGCACCCTTTCCAATTCAGCAGTGAAGAGAGCTTCTCATCTCTGCATCTGCTGCTGAGCTCTGCATGCTGTCCTGGGGGCTTGTGCGGGTTGCGTGGAATGCTATTGTTAACAGGAACTGGGGGCAACTGTTTAAAGATACACACACCCTCCCAGGAAAGGAAAGAGATGTAAACTGGCTGGAAATTTGAGTTTTCAACTCAGAATGAGGGAAAAGAGCAATGGAAACCTGCAGAGTTCTCTTCTTTAATATAGGCACATTTAATTTCCTAGAGAGGGCTTCCCACACATTATCAACATACACTGGATAATAAAAAAACCTCTACATGATAGATATGAATCATTTTTCTTAGAGGAAGTAGAACTTCAGACAGGTCTCTAGTGGCCCAGGAAGCTTCCCAAATTAAATTTATAAGTATTTGGAAAGAAACTGTGTAAGAATGAAAGTTCTTGCTTCTTCCACTTTAGGTTACTGTGAAAGCACAAAGTATCTTCAGTGTCTTTTTTTCTGTTGCTCTGACTAGAAGATAGTGATGACTACGTCCTAACTGAGAGCAGTTTTGGTGGAGGTCGTAATCCCTACAAGAAAATTTTTAAAATCTTGTAACAATGACTACAGTGGAAAACTTAGCAGAAACATCTCAAGAGGGGCTGTGGTCCTTCTTTATTAGGTTTCGGAAAAACAATCCAAACTCGACAGAAATAAATTGCAGGAATCACAAAGTTGCAACCACAGACAATTATCTATTTTCTCAGCAGGATAATTGATTAGAGTTAATTCTTGGTCAGCTCGCTTCCACTTACTGAATGTAAGATTCTGCTCAGAAAATGGAGAGACCCAGCTAGGTGACAAATTGAATCACTTCAAGCTATAAAAATATATATTCTTAAAAATGATAGGGAAACAAATGAAAAGTGGAATATGGCCTTCCACTTCTCTGTATGATGGAATAACAGGCTCAAAATTTACCAGTCCATCAGAAACAAATAAAAACTCAAATGACATATATAAAACCATGATTTTTAAGACATTTGATATTAAGCAATATGCACATAGTCTCTAGAAGAAGGAAAACAGATAAAGTTAGTTTTGCCATTTCCTATGTAATAGTTGTGTGGGTTTCCAGGGCAGGGCATAAAGGAGAATCAGGCAGAACCCAGTGAACTTCCTGCACTGAAGACATGAACTTGAGAGTCTGGGTTCACAGCACATCTAGGGTTAATAGGACAGAGTACTAGAGAGGAGAGAGATGCACAGAGAAAAAACTCTAGAAATCATCGGGATTTCTGTCAAGCATTCTTCAGAGGAAATTTCCCAAGATTAGGAAATGAATGACTCAACTAACTACTAGAAACAGTGCTCACACAGGATTATGAATATTGCCTGTTTAACCAGCCTCGTACTGTAAAGCCTCATAATTCATGGGGCATTGAGTAAGGTACTCAGATGAGTCTCATTTTAATAGTGGAAAATAATGTGTAGGCAGTAGATTAATACTGCTCTGATCATGCCAAACACATTTTTAAAGGCAAGAACTGAAAGAATCAAGCGATTTCCAAGTAATTAACTGTATCACTGAACATGGAATATGCATAGAAACATAAAAATACACAGCAAAAGGAAAATACACTTTCAATGTGCAACATCCATCCCAGAAATTATAAAGTCTGTATAGAAATGGGAAAATATGACTCATAATAAGGAACAAAACCAATAAAAATGTCCAGAATTGACACACATGTTAGAATTAATAGGCAACACAGTTAAACAGTTATTATAACCATATTTCATATGTCTAAAAATATATAGAGGAAATGTTGAATAAGTAAAATAGATACACAGAAGTTGTATAAAAGAATACCAAAAGAATACTCAAGTGGAACTTTAGTGATGACAAACTGCAAATATTAAAAACTGTAAAAACTGAAACACATAAAACTCATTTAAAAAAGTAACTAGCATGACTGCAAGTGGCGAATTGTGAATCAACTTCAACAAGCCAAAGTTGTAACTGGAGTCTCTAGGAAAAGGTGGTGGGAGAGAACATGATAGAAAAATAAATGAAGAAATAAATGGTGAATTATTTTTTAAAATTAATAAAAAATGTAAACTCACAGGTTTAAAAATTTGAACAAACCACATGTTTAAGAAACATGAAGAAAATGATACCAAGACACATTATAATTATAATGCTAATAAAATGAAAACCATAAGATTCAGAGAAAAAAAAATCAACAAAATAAGAAAATAGTTCTTGATTGTGGAAGGGACCAACATGGTGGACTAGAAGCAGCCCACACGTGCTGCTTTCTGGGAGAGGATGATTTGATCCTCAGCAAAATAGACCCACAACAGTGTAAAGTCACCTAAAAGCTAAAGCTCACAGCTTTTAAACAAACAATAGCATAAGAGGGAAAACAAACAGATAAACATGACAAACAGAACCCGATCCCGCTTCTCAATTCTATTGCTCAACATTATGGTCTAAATGCCTCAGACACGGCTTACTGAAAAGATAAAAAAATGCAACCCAAGTATCTGCTGTCTCCAGAAACACATCTACCCATAAGGACTCACAGACACAAGGTGGAAGGATGGCAAAAAATATTCTACATGATTGGAAACCAAAAGAGCAGGTGTAGGAATTTTCATATCAGATAAAATTCACTTTATATCAGCAAAGGTAAAGAAAGACAAAAAGACCATTCTATATAATAAAGGGTATAATTCAGCAAGCATAGGTAATGATCTTAAATATATATGCACATCATGTAGGAGCTCCCATATTCACAATGCAGACTCTACTAGATCTAAGCAAAGCAAAATGCTGGTGATTTCTTTTTTTTTTAATTAAGTCATAAACACATAGATTATGTATACATTAATGTATTTATGGGGTATGATGTGCTGATTTTAAATACAATTTGGAATGCTTGCATCAAACTAGTTAATATAGCCTTTACCTCATTTACTTAAACATTGTGTTAAGACATTTATACTCTATGCTTAATAAATTTGACATGTACCCTTGCAATATGCACCATAGGTCCCTCCGAACACCCCAGTGACAGATCTGAACAGAAATTCAAGGAGAAATTAACAAAGAGACACTGGACTTACACAAGATACTAGAATGAATGGAACTAGCAGACATTTAAAGAACAGTCTATCCTAAATATCCTATATCCTAATTAGATATTAGAATGTATATCCTAATTAATATACATTCTCCCCACATCATATTTAGGCCACAAAACAAGTCTCAACAAATCCAAAATAATAAAAATCATATAATGTATTTTGTTAGATCACAGTGAAAATAACTAGAAATACATTCCAAGAAAAACACTCATATCTACTTACTACTGCATTATTATTGGGTCAATAATATGGAACTCAGAAGATTTCTCAAACTGAATGATAAAGGGGACACAAGCTATTAGAATCCATAGTATTCACTAAAAGTAGTCCTAAGGGGAAAATTCATAGTCTCAAAGGCCCACATCAAAAAGACTGAAGTCACAGATTAAAACACTAATGTCACATCTCAAGAAAGTAGGAAAGTAAGAGCCAGCCAAACCTATAATTAGCAGGAGAAAAAAATGTTAAAAAGGCCAGAGCAAAGATAAACCAAATAGAAAACAAACAAAAAAATTTACAAAGGTTCAGAGAAATAAAATGTTAGTTTTCTGAAAAGGCAAACAAAATCAATAGACCTCTTGCTAGATTAAAAAGAAATAGAAGAGAAAGGATCCAAACAGCTCAACAAGAAATGAAAAAAATAATTACAACTGATAACATAGAAATACAAAATGTAATCAAAGAATACTATAAAAATCTCTACCCATATAAACTATAAAAAAGCACAGAGGAAAGGGACAAATTCCTAGAAACACACAACCTCCCAAAACTGAATCAGGAAGAAATAGAACTCCTAAACAGACTAATAATGGGCAATAAATTTGAAGCAGAAATAAAAAAAAATCACAACAAAAAGTCCTGGAACAGATGAATTCACAGCCAAATTCTACCAGACCTACAAAGAAAAGCTTGTATCCAACTACAGAAATCATTCCATAACATCATGAAGGAGAGAATCCTCCTCAACTCATTCTACAAAGTGAGTATCATCTTGATACCAAAGCCAGGAAATGACACAACCAAAAAAGAAAACAAAAACTATGTAGACTATATATTTTATGAATATAAATGCAAAAATCCTCAATAAAATGTTAGTAAACTAAATTCAACAGCACATCAAAAAATGATCCACCATGACCAAGTGGGCTTTATCCCACAGATGCAAGGATAGATTAACATGCATAAATCAATAAATGTGTTTCATCACATAAGCAGGTACGAAAACAAAGACAATGTGATCATCTCACTAGACGCAGAGAAAGCATTCCACAAAATCCAACACGTTTTTATGATAAAATCGTCAGTAAACTGGGCACAGAAGAACATATTTCAAAATTATTAAGGACCACATTTGGCAAAGCTACAGTCAACATTATACTGAACTGACAATAGTTGAAAGTATTTCCCTTAAAATCTGGAGCAAGGCAAGTGTGGCTACATCACCACTGCTACTCAACATAGTGCTAGAAATCCTAGCCAGAGCAATCAGGCAAGAGAAGGAGATAAAAGCTATCTAAATTAGAAGAGAGGAGGACAAAGTACAGTTATTCACTGGTAATATGATCTTGTATCTGGAAAATCTTAAAGATTCCACCCAGATGCTTCTGAAACTCATAAATAGGTTCAGTAAAGTCTCATGTTACAAAATCAATGTATACAAATCTGTAGCATTTCCATATACTACTAACAGTTCAGTTGAGTATTAAACCAAAGACTCAATACCATTCACAACAGCTACAAAGGAAATAAAATACCTAGAAATATACTTGACCAAGGAAGTGAATGTTCTCTGTAAGGAGAACTTCAAACACTGAAGAAGGAAATCACAAATAACAGAAACAAATGTAAAAACATCTCATGCTCATGGATTGGTAGAATCAACGTTGTTGAAATGTCTACAGTGCATATAGTTACTTACAGATTCAATACAATCCCCATCAAAATATCAATGTCATATTTTACACACCTAGAAAAACTAATTCTCTACTGCATTTGGAATGAAAAAGAGCCTGAATAACCAAAGCAATCTTAAACAAAAAGAACAAATCTGGCAGCATCACATAACCAAACTTCAAACTATACTGCAAGGCTACAGTAAGCAAAGGAGCAGATTATTGGTACAAATATAGAGACAAGAAGTAATGGAAAAGAAGAGAGATATAAAACTATCTACCAACAACCAACTGACATTTGACAAAGCAGACAGCAATATACACTGGGGAATAGAAGCCCTATTCAATAAACGGTGTTGGGAAAATTGGATAGCCACATCAAAAATAATACAAAACCCATATAGCTCACCATGTGTAAAAATTAACTGAAGACAGATAAAAGATTTAAATGTAAGCCATGAAACCACAAAAATTCTAGATGAGAATACAGAAAAATTCCTAGTTAACAGCTTAGGTAAAGATTTTAGGACTAAAACCCCAAAGGCAATTAGAGCAACAACAAAAATAAATAAATGGGATTCTTTTAAATAAAAAGTCTTCACAGAAATGGAAATAATCAACAGAGCAAATAGACAATCTACAAAACAGGGACAAGTATTGATAAAACTATACAACCAATAAAGAGCTAATAGCCAGAATCTGCAAAGAACTCAAACAAATCAACAAGAAAAATAAAACAAACCACCCCATTAAAAAGTGGGGCAAAGACATGAATAAAAGATTTTCCAAAGAAGTTGATAAATACCCAGGGAACATATGAAAAAACGTTCAATATCGTTAATCACCAGGGAATTGCAAATTAAAACTACAATGAAATGCCACCTTATTTCTGTCAGATTGGCAATCACAAAGAAGTCCAATGACAAAGCAGATGCTGGCTCAGATGCAGAGAAAAAGGAAAATTTATACACTGCTGATGGGACTCCAAATTAGTTCAACCCCCATGGAAAGCAATATGGTGAATTCTCAAGAACTAAAAGTAGACCTATCATTCTATTCAGCTGAGTACCTACCCAAAGAAATATAGTGATTTTATCAAAAATATATCCACACTCAAATATTTACCACATCAGAATTCACAATTTTGAAGATGTGAAATCAGCCTAGTGCCCATCAAACTATTAGTGGTTAAAGAAAATATGGTCTGACAATTTTGTGAACTCATCCTAGAAAAAGTGCTACAACACACATTTCTCATGCCAAGATTTTCAATTATTAAGATTTTCCTGACTGTTTTTCTATCAATGTTTACTCGGTCTGCTATGCTTCTCAGTCAGCCAATGTTTTTGATACACAATCTTATAAATTTTTGCAACGTTTTTATCAGTTCTGCTCATTACTGTCTGCTTTGACCTCTCTTCAGCAGTGATGCTTTCCTCTCCTCTCAGAAAAAAAAAAACATTTATTCTCTTTGTACACTGCTGTTTTCTTCATGGCATTATCCCCATAAACAGTGACTAACGTGTCCCTGATTTCATTTTCTCTCTTACCAAGTTTAACAAGAAATTTAATGTTTGCTCTTGGCTCTAATTCAAGTTCCAACACTTTTACTACAGCACCCAAAACACACAACAACAGTAATAAATGCCACTCAGCAAGACACGGCCACGCGTTGACATGAGCACAACTGTGACACACTGATATATCAAGGTTATGGAATGTTACTGAACTGTCAGTACAGTGGGGCCAACATAAGTGCACTGTAGAAAGTTTATCAACTTCATCATCAGACCTTTGTACATACCATGGAGTACTACTGAGCCATAAAAAGGGATGAAATGATGTTATTTTAAGGAACTTGGATGGTAGTGGAGATCATCATCCTAAGTGAAGGATCTTAGGAATAGAAAAGTAAACACAGTATGTTCTCACCAATAAGTAGGAGCTAAACAATTGGCACACAGAAGCACAAAGTAATGAGAAAGTAAGACAGAGGAAGTTGGAAGAGGAGGTGTTTGTTAAAACCTTGCCTGTTGGGTACAGGGAACACCATTCTGGTGATAGGCACAGCAAAAGCCCTGATTTAAGTATTACACAATATATCCATGTGACAGAAACACTTGTACCTGCTTTATGAATATTTTGAAAGCAAAAATTAAATAAAATATTGTAATTCAAGAAAAAGGAAAATAGTTCTTCATTGTAGCTTTGCAAATGAGAATATAAAGCCTCTAAAATACTAGATTTCTATACTCATTGAAACATCTTATAGCTGGGTGTATTAGCTCACACCTGTAATCCTAGCACTCTGGGAGGCCGAGACAGGCAAATTGCCTGAGCTCACGAGTTCATGACCAGCCTGAGCCATAGCGAGACTTTATCTCCAAAAATAGCCAGGTGTTATGGTGGGTGCGGGTAGTCCCAGCTACTTGGGAGGCTGAGACAAGAGAATCGCTTAACCCCAAGAGTTTGAGGTTGCTGTTAGCTGAGTGACACTTTGTCTTAAAAAAAAAAGAAGACATCTTTCAAAATGACTATTTCAGACATAAAAACATCTTAAAGAATTCATCACCTGCAACCTTTCTCTATAAAAAATTTTAAAAGAAATCTGTTCAGTTAGAAGGAAAGCATGATACTAATTGGAAATATGTATCTACACAAAAAAAGTGAAAATCATAAGAAATAGTAAATGCTTTAAAATATACGCAGCTATGAATTAATACAAAAATTTTTATATATTTTTCAACAATAACTAAATATTCATACAAAAATAATATTTAAATGTGCTGTTTATAACACATTTAGAAGTAAATGTATGGAAATAATTACACAAGTCAAAAATAAAGAAAAGGAAGTTTACTGTTTTAAGTGTTTTGTCTTTATTATTATTATTATTTTTTTTTTTTGAGACAGAGTCTCACTGTGTCACCCTTGGTAGAGTGCTGTGGTGTTACAGCTCACAGCAACCTCAAACTTTTGGTCTTAAACGAGTCTCTTGCCTCAGCCTCCCAAGTAGTTGGGACTATAGGTGCCTGCTACAATGCCTGGCTATTTTGTTGTTGTTGTAGTTGTCATTGTTATTTAGCTGGCCTGGGCCAGGCTTGAACCCACGAGTCTCAGCGCATGTGGCTGATGTTGTAACCACCGTGCTATGGGTGCCGAGCCTGTTTTAAGTTTCTTATATTAATACTATACATTAAGTATATTATATCATGGAGTCAGCTAAAGATATATACTTATAAATCTTAAAGCAACAAAACAAAGCAAACAAAAACTTGTTGCTGGCTCGGCGCCTGTGGCTCAACAGGCTAAGGTGCCAGCCACCAACACCTGAGCTGGAGGGTTCGAATCCAGCCCGGGCCCACCAAACAACAATGACGGCTGCAACCAAAAAATGACCGGGCGTTGTGGCAGGTGCCTGTAGTCCCAGCTACTTGGGAGGCAGAGGCAGGAGACTCACTTGAGCCCAGGAATTGGAGGTTACTGTGAGCTGTGATTCCACAGCACTCTATCCAGGGTGACAACTTGAGGCTCTGTCTCAAAAAAACAAAAACAAAAACAAAAACAAAATAAAAAAGAAACTTGTTGCTAATAAGCTGACAAGGAAATAAAAAGAAATTATAAAAAGTACTTAATTAAACCAAGAAGATTTTTAAAAGAGAGAAATGAAAACAAATAATAAATGAAACAAAGAAAACAAGTGCCCAGATGATAGTTTTAAAGCCAGTTATGTAAATAATCAGATTAAAAGAGATGACCTGAGCATACCAGTTATAAGACAGAGACTGGCAGATTCGATTCAAAAACAAGATCCAACTATATACCACCTTCAAGAAACACATAAATATAGCAATAAAATTATTCTAAAATTTAAACAATTGGAAAAAGATATACAATAACAACACTAATCAAATAAAGCTGGAATGGCTATATTAATAATATCAAAGTACAATTTAGAGAAAATTTGCAGAAATCATTTCAGAATGATAAACAGGTAAATTCATCTTGAGAATGTAACACATGGGGATATAATAGCACAGCTTCAAGATTCATGAAGCAAAACCTGGTAGAACTATGACAAATAGACATATCCACATTTATAATCATTTATAGCATAATCGGGCATAAAGTAGGAAAATGGAAAACATAAATAACACAATTAGTAAATTTGTCTTAATTGATATTTGTGGAACACACCAATCAACACTACTGGATTGCCCATGTTTTTCAGTGCACACAGAACATTAACCAAGATAGGCCATTTCTGGGCTGCTATACAAATCTCAACAGATTTTAAAAGATATGACTCCTAAAACATATTTTCCAACTACAATAAAATTAAATTAGCAATTAATATAAAGATCAGTAGAAAGGGCCTAAATGTTCAAAAAGTAAATAATACACTTTTAAATATTGTATGGGTTGAAGAAAAACATTAAAGAGAAATTAGAAAGTATTTCAACTTAAACATAAACACACAAACATATCAGAATTTGTGGGATGCTTCTAAGCAGTCCTTAGACATAAATTAATGGCACTAATAACCTATGGAAAAAAGTGGAGTCTCAAATCAGTAACCCCAGAAACAACTTAAGGTATTTGAACAAAAAAATAGCAAATAAACTCCAAAGTAAGAAGAAATAAAATTAAAAAATTGGAAAGCAATAGATAAAAATCAATATAACATAAAAGTAGTTCTTCCCAAAATCAGAGATGCTGGCGTGGATGTGGAGAAAAAGGAACACTTCTACATTGCTGGTGGGAATGCAAACTAGTTCATCCGTTTTGGAAAGATGTTTGGAAAATACTCAGAGATCTTTCTTTTTTTCTTAATATTCATCAACCAACTGGGTCCAACATTACAGAAGAGATTCTGTAATGGGGCCCAAATAGCTACTCCTTCCATAGATACAACTGGAAACAATACAATAGCTCCCTTTTCGGCACTGTGAGGATATGCTTCCATTCTGCAGGGTTAGCCCTGACGGCTGATAGGAAAAATGTCTTTTAGATGGTGCCCATAGCTCCACCTTTGTTGCCCTGGGTAGATGCCACGGCACTCTACCCAGGGCAACAAAGTGAGGCTCTGTCTCAATTTAAAAAAAAAGAAAAGAAAAATGTCTTTTTATGAGTGCAAATTAGATAATAAAATGACTGTCCAAGTGATTACAACAAACTATTCAATACACGGAGGTGGTCACCACAGGAACCAGGCCTGCTGTGCTGACACAGGTGGTGCTTGCCTGGTCTATGAAAGTCAGGTCAACTTAAGGAGGTGGTCAGTGTAGGGAGGAGGTCAGTTATGGAGGTTCTGTTGTAATTAGTATCCACTGAGCATGCTAAACCTTGCTCCAATGTCCATTGGAAGGAATTGTCAGCAATATTCCTAGCACAGATATAGATGTCTAAGGCAGTGTAGCAGGACCTCTGTGTCATATAGTGCAGTTCGCATTGTCATAACAGACAACCTTAACATCTCAATAGCTTAAAACCACATGGGCTAACGTTTTGCTCATATGCTACATGTCTTTTTTTGCAGGTCCTCTGGGTGTTACAGATATTGTAGATATTCACAGCCCTGGGTGGTGGCTGTTCCACTTCAGTTTTTTTTTTTTAAATTGCTGTTGACAACTTTGTTTTTGTAGTGACAGAGTCTCACTTTATTGCCCTCAGTGGAGTATGGTGGCATCACACAGCTCACAGCAACCTCCAACTCCTGGGCTTAGGTGATTCTCTTGCCTCGGCCTCCCGAGTAGCTGGGACTACAGGTGCCCGCCACAATGCCCGGCTATTTTTCTGTTTTTGCAGTTCGCCCGAGGCCGGGTTTGAACCCGCCACCTTCGGTATATGGGGCCGGTGCCCTACTCGCTGAGCCACAGGCGCCGCCCTCCATTTCGGTATTATCATCCTATCCTGGGAGAGGCCACTCCAGCACCGACGGCAAACTGTCATCTGTGAGTGGCACGTGTCACTTTTACTCACATCCCATTTCTTACATTTATTCTTAGATCCCTTGCATTATTAGCAGCGTTAGCAAGAGTTCAGAAGCAGAATAATGCATGAATGATTGCTGTTTATCAAGAAAAAAGCGATTTAATTTGCTATCTGAAATTTATGCATTGCAAGGAATTGCATTGGTTCAGAAAATTACACACGGAAACAGAAGAGAAGCATTGTGCAAAAAATTTTCGGAATATTGAATCTGTTTTATAGACCATACACTTATTTCATTTTTATAGAAAAAGATAGAAAAGGTCAAAATTCTAATAGTAGACGCATAAGGCATAGATGGTGGCGGAAGGGGGGGAACCTCCATTTTGTTCCTCTACATTGCTGAAAAAGAAATTTTTTTTTTTTTTGCAGTGATCATATGTTACTTGTGTAATTCTGAAAGAGTAAGAAAATGTATGGGGAGAGAAGAAACTATTTTTTTCCACCTCATTAAATATGCCGGGACACATATTTAAAGCATGTAGTCTGAATGGGCAGCCTTACCCAGCTCCTCTGGTCCTGGACGGTGTGGCTCCCTTTCCACCTCTGTTGCAGGAGCCACCTGCTGACTCCAGCAGCCTGATGTGTAGGTACACCCAGATGTCCACACACACATGAGCACATACGCATATGCGTATATACTTTTATTCTGCACCGTTTTCTGTAGCAGCTCAGTAATTCACCCCCACCCCCTTTTCTCCCACCCCTCTTTCTTTCCTTCAGGGTATTCATTTCCAGGATTTTACATTTGCCAACCATGCCCTTGATTTTCACACCACCCCGTTTTAGTCAACAAGAGAGAACACACAGTAAATGCACACTGCAAAGGCAGCTTCCCACTGGTAGTGACACATGTCCCTTCTCACATTTCACAGCTAAAGCTAGTCATATGGCCCCCTCTTATTTGACAGTGGGTCAAGTCATATGTGCCTGCAAAAAAAAAAAAAAAAAAAAAAAAATCCAGTAAAACCCTGGTGAACACCATTAGCCATAGATGCATTTTTGCTCTGGACACCGAGGTTGAATATGTGCCTCTAGGCTGTGTTATCTGGAGAGACGTATCACGCTCCAGAATCACATCTAGTACTTCTCCTTTACTATGTATTTGCCTTGACTTAATTCACTGGTTGCAAAGTATTAAAGTATTAAAGAAGCAGTGATAGTGGGTGTCATTGTTTTACTTCTGATTTTAACAAAAATGTCAATTATTATGAAGGTTATTATGTAAGAGTTTTTGCAAATGATCTATGTCAAGTTATAGGAGTTTCCTTCATGTTTAGCTTATTAAGTATTTTAGTCCTAAATAAATAAAATTTATTTGGTCTCAAATAAATGTTTTATTTAGGATTTTAGGTCCTAAATAAATTATATAAAATTTTTCCTTTAATATATTTTTATAGTGAATTATATTAATTTATTTTCTAATTCAAACCAATCTGGAATAAACTGATTGTGGACAGGAAACTTTGTCTTTTTATATGTATTTGGGTTCTGTTTGCTTATGTTTCACTTAGAATTTATTTTTTGCATTTATATACATGAGCATGATTGGCCAGTAATTTTTCTTCTTCATATCCTCCTGTCTTTTCCTTAATATTAAAGTTAGACTAAACTCATAAAACAAATTGGGAAACAGTCTCTCTTCGTCCATTTGCAAGGATGTTTATAAAACTGGAATTCCATTTTACCAGAATGTGTAGCATATAACTGATTTATACTACTATCTGGACCCATTGTTCTCTTTGTGGGAGGAAATTTAGCTATAAATTATTTAATGAATAGAATTATTCATGTTTATAATTTTTTAATTAAGAATTTTCTTTTTCTGTTGGGGTATGATTTGCAAAAAGTGCACAAATCTTAAATGAATAGCTTGAACATTTTTTCAGATGTCCACCTGTCCACCCATATCAAGATACAGAATACTACTGCCAGCTGTGCTGCAGGCTTTCTTGAACTCATTCCCATCTGATAGTCTGCCTGACTTCTGTCATACAAGTTAACTTTGCCTGCATTTGAACTTCATATAAATGGAATCGTACAGCATGTTCTTGACATGTCTGATTTCTCTTACCACTGTTTGGGAGCCTTCTCCACATTGTTGCTTATAATATTTGTTCATTTTTTCTTTCATTGTGTTATTTCATTGTATGAATATTCAATCCTTGATTTATGCATTCTATAGTTGATTGACATTTAGGTTGTTTCCAACTCTTCTTGAATCAACTTAGGTTGAAAATTGCTTTAGGAATTTGTCCAATTTGTCTAAAAATTCAAGTTAATTGCCACAAAATTATCTATATTTTCTTATATTTGTAATCACACTACATTTGTACTTTATCCTTCTATTTTTCTATCTAATATTACTTATACATCCACTAGTTTTTTCTTAGCAGTTATGCCAGAGATTTGTCAATTTTAATAGTAAATCCATGGAAGCAGAACTACTCAAATAGGGGATGTCCCTTGATTTTGTCCATTAATAGAAGCTAAGCCTCAAGAGCTTGAAAAGCTAAGCTTATTATAAGCATGTTATAGTAAGCTTTTCTAGAATAATGAGGGGAATTTGCTTATAACTACCTAGTGGTAACTAAAATACCATTTTCTTGACTTTTTTGAAATAAGGACATTCTAATGCAATGTGACATGATGTTTTTATAGCTAGAAAAAGACATTTTTAGCAACCTTTAAAATGGAAGATTACAAAATGCCCACAAATTCTCTCCATTCCTGTTATGTGTACTTCTTTGCAATGTGACTTTGCTATTTTATCTTTGAGATGGGGAATCTATCGCATAGCTTTTGAATCTGTGCTAGGTCATGTGACTTGCTCTGACCAATGGATCATCAGCAAATGTGATGTAAGCAGAAGCATGGGAGGTACTTGCACATTAGGGCCTCCCCTGTTACATTACTGGGAATCTTTCTGCTATTGTGAGAATGAGCCTGGCATAGATTCCCATGGCTGTTGATCCAACTGACATCAAACCAACCTCCTGAGTGAGGCCAAGGCAGATCATTCAGCCCTGGCCAGATTGTTCCAAACCAGAAGAGAGACCAGTGAATCCACAGAAAAAATAAGGAAAAAATAGCATATGCTTGCTTATTTTAACTAAATTTCCCCCCCATGTAATTTTACCTTTTTTTTTTTCAGTCTAAATTTCTAGGCACTTATTGGGGTTGTGGAATTCTTGGTGTGTAACTCATTTATCAGATGCATCTTTATGTTTGATAATACTTAATTGCAAAAGTTGAGGGGCAGGCCAATACATTGTTCGCCTTTGCAAATATCAGGCAGAATTTCCTCATGTGGAGCAGAATTGCTAATCTTAGATTATGCACTTTGAGTCATGACTTTCTACTACAATTGTTATTGGGTACAAGAATTCTTATCCCAGGAATGATAATGAAAAAGACTGAAGGACTACAGTTAAAAATGATGAAAGTTAGTTCTTGGATTTACAAGATGTGAAAAAGAAGCCAATTATTGAATACCTTGTTTGAAAACAGGTTGATTGTATGTTTTATAGCAGGTCTGAATAACCCACTTGTCTAATTAACCATGCTTTCTGTATCTATTTTCAAACATATTTTGCCAAATTCTCACAAGTAGCTGGTCACATATTTTAGCTGGTTTTACATTGAAATTTGTTTTTAGTAAGAAATATTCTTGCAAGAGTATAATAATCAAGAAGCAGAGAATAGGATACTTTGACGAAAAATGAAAAGGGTCCTCTGGAAGCATCTAGTTCCAACTGAAAAAGTTTATTTTATTTAATTTTATTTATTTAGTTTTTGAGACAGAGTTTCGCTTTGTGGCCCTCGGTAGAGTACTGTGGCATCACAGCTCACAGCAACCTCAAACTCTTGGGCTTACACGATTCTCTTGCCTCAGCCTCCCGAGTAGCTGGGACTATAGGTGCCCACCAAAATGCCTGGCTTTTTTTTTTTTTCCTTTTTCTATAGAGACAAGGTTTCACTCTGGCTCAGGTTGGTCTCAAGTTCCTGAGCTCAGGGCAATCCACCTGCCTCGGCCTCCCAAAGTGCTAGGATTACAGGCGTGAGCCACTGTGCTTGGACCAACTGAAAGTTTTTTAAAAAATTTGTGATAGAGAGAAATTAAAGGGAAAGAAATAAAATGGTATCTAACAGAGGGTAATTCTGGTTTGCTTTTGGCTGTTTTACTCATAAGAAAAGAAAACATTTTCATTTCTAAACATTCCTATAAATACAATAGTTAATACAGAACAAAATCACCATTGACCAGTTGTTTCCCAAATACATTTTTTATTTTTAAGATGCAAATGGAAGGTTAGCAATATTAGTTGGCTTAGAAAATATCTCATCTGGGACATGAGATATCCCAGATGGCAGAAAAGAGTTTCAGTTGTAATAGAAACTACACAAAATTTACTGCAAACATGTTCACTAAATACCCACATATTCCTCTCCAATCAGGCAGCCAAAATGTCAGCAATCCCCTTGCTTTGTAGTTTAATTAAAATCACTGATTTTCCAAAACCAACAATTAGAGGAAGCATCAGATTCCACTCTTAATCTAAAGAAATGTGTCTTTAGGGGAGAGTCTCCTAGGGTAAAAGCTACAGCAACAACTGAATGGTCACAGAAACTTCCATCAAGGGGCTAAGCTTTTAGGCCATTGATATATTAAGGTTTAGAATCCCATTTTGTATCTATCCTCCCCAAAAAAGGGCACTGGAAATTACTCCTTGTGTGCCAAATACCGGCAGATCATTTTGATTAGAGAATTAAATGGATGGGAGGTGCATGAGAGCAAGAAAGGAGGGGGCCTAAGAGAAGACTATCGGATAAGGTGTGCTGCTACTTTAAAATTATGCATGCATGGTCACACCCAGGCCCCTCCCACTGCTTGAGGTACCAGCTGAAAGGTTGGGGAGCTCAGTTCCAGGCGGGCCACCACGCAGACTGCGCTCTGAGTTTCAGGTAACCAAGTTTTGCTGTGCAGAGAGAGTACTTTACCTGGGCACCCAAGTTTTCCTTCCAGCATTCCTGCTGCTGCAGCCTGTTTGCTGAGAGTAACCAGGGGTTACAGCAGTGTTGCCAGGCAACGAGGGACAGCAGTCCTGTTGAAGAGCCATTTGTCACACTGAGGGGACTGGTTGAAATGCAATAAAGAAATGGTAACTCAGCTTACTTATCAATACAATTATGTGCACAGTATTAAGGCTCCATATAGAACCTACAAAATAACATAGTCCTATGAGGAAACACTAACACAAACGTTTTGCTAAATATTAAGGCATAGGACAGACAGATGGTGTTGGGTTTCTAATCAGCTTTACAGTGAGCTTAAAGTTGCTGCGCACGCTGGGATAAGAGGAAAGGCCCAAAGTGCTTTGCAAGCTTGATTTCGGGCGTCTGCAAGTTAGCTCTGGGTTACAACATACGGTGCGTGTGTAAAGAAAATCTGTATGATTCTCTACCTTGTTAGCCAGAGTAGAGCAGGCTAATTCCCTGGGGGCAAAGTAACCACCTAAATACTGTCTGCTGAAATATATTATTGATAATTACGTACACACATATATATAAAACCGGTTGTCTTGAGGACTTTTAAAGGGCCCAATAAAATCAAGATATTTAACAAAAAAAACAAAGGGTTTTAACTCTAAAGACTGTTGAGAAGTTGAATAGTGTTTCTTGCTGAGGGCTCAACGTCCTGCTGTTTAAGATGAACTTCAATTTTAATGTTTCAGCAGCTGTCCCTTGACGCTCTGTTTTTGATTTCCAGATACCAGCTGCAACTCATGTCTTCACCATTGCTAAGAACGTCTTTGGTATTACCGCAGTGTGAAAACGTGTCTGCTGTTTCTCGAAAATGGAGTATCTCAACGTTACTTAAAGTACCTTGCTTTAAAGTGTTGCTGGCAAGTGACATGGCCCGATTATTTATTTAGGAATGCTTTATCAGGAGGAGAATGCTTTTCTGTAAACATGAATTGCCTGTTTCTTTCATTGGGCTTCGGCTTCTTGTTTCAGGTCATCCAAACATTGATCTTTGCCTATTTTGCTTCTATATCATTGGCTGACTCATGGGGTCTCTTCCCAAGGCTGGAGAACGTGGGAGCTTTCAAGAATGTTTCCATTGTGCCAACCCAAGCAATGTGTGGACTCCCAAACAGAAGCATTTTTTGTCAGAGCTCTGCTGCTGCTGAAAGTATCCGGTTCTGTAGCCAGCGGTTTTGCATTCAGGACTGCCCATACAGATCTTCAACTCCGACCTACCATGCCCTTTTCTCAGCAGGCCTCGGGAGCTGCATCACAGCAGACAAGAATGATCTACATCCTCATTCCCATAGCAATTCTACAAGTTTTATTTTTGGAAATCATGAGAATTGCTTTTTTTCTCCTTCTCCTCCTCCTCCAAGGCTGGTGGCATCATTTACTTTAGCTGTGTGGTTGAAACCTGAGCGAGAAGGTGTAATGTAAGTAGAAGTGTGGGGATAAGCTTTCCTAGGACCCTGAAGATAAGTAGTAGTGAGGGTTATTGCAACCTGAATATCACACTAGAAATGAAGGCTAAACTTAGAGAATTCATGCGATGAATTGAAGACCTACTCCTACATCAGTCACCCCCTTTCAACTTTACAATTCAGTATTTTCCCAATTTTTTTCTGTCCTATGGATGGAGTGGGCCATGAACAAAGGATATATTAAAATAGTTGCATTGCAGGCAGACTTGTTTACCCCTGAATCACGCATTTGCTGTAGGTTAAACATTTGCTCGTTTCCTTCAGAGAATAAACCAGACTCAGTGTGAGTTTTAAGGCACGAGGATTACTAATGCAAATAATATTTTCAAAAGCTTGGTCTAGGTTTATAGGAAAAGCATGTCCCTGCTAGGGTAAAAAGTTTTAATTTGACGGAGAGTTCTCTGAGGGCTTAGGAATGTGCTTCATTCATTCTTATTTCTCCAAGAAGACATGTTTCTTTGACTTGTGAAAGATATTCAATAATATGAGTTGACTATATAAATAACACTCAGAAAAGATATAGCCATTGGCCCTTTACCTTGTGGTATTTTCAACTTTTATTTCGTTAGAAAATATATAGAGAGAGGTAAGCACATGATATTATTACAAGCTTGTAGGCTCTTGATCCTAGAGTTAGCCTCAGTCATTTCGGAATGGGGCTAACTTACCATCATTTCTTGTTACTACAGTTTATTTAATCACTTATTTTTCTAATTATTTTTAATTATTATGGGTACATAATAGTTGTATATATGTGTAAGGTACATGTAGTGTTTTGATATAGGCATACAATGTGCATTAGTCAAATCAGGACAATTGACGTATCCATCACCTCATGCTGTTTTTGTTTATGTTAAAAACATTCCAATTTTATTCTTTTAGTTCTTTTAAAGTATATCATAACTTACTGTTGACTATAGTCACTTTGTTGTGCTATCAAATAGTATTCATTCTATCAAACTGTATGTTTGTACCCATTGACCATCCCACTCTATCCCTTCCTCCCCACTGTCCATCCCAGTGGGGTGGAAAATGTCACTCCACTCTGTCTCCACGAGATCAATTGTTATGGTATTTACTTCCCAGACATGAGCTGATATCCAATGTGTTTCCCCTAAACATTTAGAGCCAACTTGGAAATTTTAATAGGTAGAATGACTTCGAGGCATTGTTGCTGATCTTTTGCCTTCAGTAGGGATTTTGGAACTTCTTCTTGTGACATTTTCTTTGTGTGAAAGTGCTGGCTAGATACCTAAAGACTTGTGAAGCAAACCAGAAGAGTCTTACAGTCTCAAAAGCAAATATGACTTAAATATTTTGAGTGTTTAACTTCAATTTGCCAAGTGAAAGTTGCCATATTTTTATTTTGTTTTAAATTTGGATTGAAAACGAATCAGAAACGATTATCCCTATTTCCACCTCTTCCTTAAAAGAAAACCTTGTTTTATTGTTTGAAATTCCAGTAAATTCAAGTTACTCAGTTTACGTAACAAGTATCCAAAGAATCTTAAAACATTGTCTCTTGACAAACAGTGCTAAGATAAAATATTTTTCCAAGCATATAGGGACATTTCTGTACCAAATTCATCTTTTATTGGCATCATTTTGCATAAATAAGACAGAGGAGTATTTACAGAGGTGATAGCACATGGTTTGTGGTTTTGAGAGTTCCTTGTTTCAAGGTCATTTCCTTTCTCAAAACTGAAATACCTATGGGAATTGGAGGAATTTTGGGGTGTTTGCACTAGATAAGCAAAACAAACAAAACATGGATTATCCAATTATTGTTTATTCAGGAGCAGAATAAATCCAGTTCCTAAATATTTTGCTACCTGCCTTCCTCTCACATTTATTATCTCCCAAAGCTAGTATGTTTACAAGCAAACAAAATAGCAAGGAAGATAATCAATAACATATTAAGAAACGCATTTTCAGCAAGCTTGGGGAAATAAGTCTGCATTTGGTAAATACATTCTTGAGTAATGGTCGAATTCTCACTTGTAGATTTAAACTCAAGAAAAAATAAATGGAGACAAACTCTTCTCAGATTGTTTAAAATCTGGAGACAGGGGATAAAGACACATTCTTTCTTTCCTGTAAATTATAAATATTCAACTACTTCCAGGTTAAAAAAAGAATTTGTGGCAAAATTTATAAAAGTGTTTATTTCTATTTATATAAAGCCTTTACGTCAACTAAAATTATTTGCCTAAATTAAAAATACACTCTCTCTCATCATTTCATTACCTAGTACACAATGTAGTAAAATAATGACAGTACAAGAGGTGCTATTAGTATTCTGCAATCTTATTCTTACCCCCCGACTCATGGAAAAATTAGATGGAAGTGAGAAGAAGTGATTTTTGAAAACTGTGTCCTTTAAGGAAAGTCGTAAAACATTTTTAGCAATAATGTTTGGTTGACTCAGTCTTACCTTTGCCTCTTTGATGCTTTCATTAAGGATGATCACCCCCTCATCATAGTTTGAGGGTCTGCTGTTTACCAGGTGTGCTTCTGTCTTCAGAATACTCATGATCTAAATGACCTGCTGGAGAAGGCAGATGGATAGTGCTATTTCCTAGGCAATATGGTGTGTTAAGTGGGCACAAAGGGAGGCCCCTTAACTAACTTTTAGCCAGGAGAGGGGTTTCGGGACCAGGCATAAGAGGCTGAAGCCAGGTGGGAGGTAACCAGGTGAAGAGGGGAACCCTGGATCTGGAAGGTGTGTTACTGTAAAAAGGATGGAGGTAATTAAAAAATAGCAACTGGCTTGACACAAGAACCTAGACACATTTTAAAATTCTTTCATGAAAATATTATTTCACTGTGTTCATAGAAGACGGAATGTTTCTTCAAGATGATTACCATCCTCTCAGTGCTGTATTAGACTCTGGGCTGGCCAAGCCTCTGACACACACTGGCTTTGGCTTCTGGCCAGTTGCTGGTGGGGTGAGTGGAGACTCTTGCTGCCCTTTCTGCATTTCATCACGGGAATTAAATAGAGCGATTCTCACTCTCAGGCTAGCCATTTAGAGCCTTCCATGGATACTAAATTCTCTTTACATTTAAAAAAAGAGAGAGAAAGATTTGCACTGGTGACTCAATACCCAAGTGGGATGTAGTGTGTTGTACCACTTCCTATAAAAGAAATAGCAGAAGAACTAATGAGCCAATAGGCTAAATGTTAGTTTTGCAGAATGATTCAACCACTGTAAGTTCCATCCTGAATCTCAGATAAAGGGTGTTGAGGCTCTAGGGAATGCATTGTAAATAGGAGTTTTATTTTTTGTGTAAGTAAAATGGCCTTTTTCATTGGAATGAACTCGGCCTTGAATATAAAGCTATCTAGGCAGTTATTTCTAGTGCCCCATTTTGAGTGAAGTTGGGGGGTCGTTTTTACATCACTGTGACTGTGTGGTGCCTTGGCATGTCTTTTTGGTTGGGTGCTGACCTTTTCTCTCTTTTCTGGTTGCTTCCTAAGGTGTGTTATAGAAAAGACAGTGGATGGGCAGATTGTGTTCAAACTCACGCTATCTGAGAAAGAGACCATGTTTTACTACCGCACAGTAAATGGTTTGCAGCCTCCAATAAAAGTAATGACACTGGGGAGAATTCTTGTGAAGAAATGGATTCATCTTAGTGTGCAAGTGAGTAAAATAAAAAATATTTAACATTTGGTTAAACACAAGGATCTATCTTCCTTTCTCTCCTTTAAATGGCATCTACTCACAAAATCTGCAGCAATCTCTCTTAGATTTCAGGTGTGTGTAAATGACAACTAAAGAAGAAAAATATTTAAATGACCTAATTGATTTGTACCTGCTGATTATCCTAGCATTTCCCTCCTCAAAATTGCTATAAAAACTCCCACAGATGCTTAAGAACAATGCTATTCATAATAATAATATCCTCAGAAATTTTTTAAAAATTTGATATTATTATATCCTCTGTGTTGCTTAAAAATATGTAAGGGCTCTTTTTGTGTCTAGTACTAATTTTCCCAGTCCTGGGTGTATTCAGCCCCCCTGCCTGATTTTAACAGCTGTCTTTCTCAGATAGCATCTGATGATGTGAATAAAATTTGGCTGTTACATTAAATTGCTGACCTTAGAACTAATGAGCTTTGCACTTGGGGCACTCAAAAGGTGTTATATTATTATTTTAGTTGTCAGCCACAGTTCGTATGGACCTTAGAAGCTGCGAAAGGCTGAGATAGCTGTGAGATGTCTGGTGTTTACAGTCCCTGGAACAGAGGCAGAGTTCAACCTTTTGTTTCTTCAGGGCTCTGGGAAGGCCCAGTATGGCCCAAAGCCACCCTTACCTTTCAGACTAGAGGTGCTGTGCACTGTCACAGCTCCCAGGAAGAGCTCTCAGAGGGGAGTTCACACAGCTCCTCCCGAACCCCATTCACACTTGAAGACATTTGCACCTTCATTCATTTTATAAAACTTATCTTTGTTCTATCACCTTGTTTTTTTAACCTGTAAGTGGGCTTCCTCAGAGGGGCTTGAGAATCATTATTTGGGTTTAAGGTATTAATTAGGATAGGAGTTTAGCAAATGCAGTTGGCACAGAACTGTTTCCAAATGCCACCAGCATTGAAAGGATATCAAAAGGGGTAGATCACGTCTGGAATCGAACCCTGTGTGGGGGACACCATGGTTTCATTTTCTGATTGCTTACTCTCCATTTATTCAGTAGGTAACAGATACGTGACCTGTTTGTCCTCTACTTTGAAGTTATCCATGCTACCTACTTACTGACAAATGCAACAGAATTGAGTTTTAGTGTTAAAAATGTGGAAATAGAAACTGCTAAAGACACTTTGCAGAAGGTGCCAAATAGATGTTTGTTGCATATTTTTGTCTCAACAATGATAAAAACAAAATTCTTTTTACTTGTCTTTATTTTATCTTATCTGTGAAGCTATGCCATGTTTTGGCAGGCATTAGTACATTAAAAGCTTTACAAAGAAAGTTTAAAATCTAAATGCAAGGAGGTAACCATGGCTGAATCCCTCTCCTGGGAATAAAATGCTCTTAGAGTGCCTATTGAAATCAGCATTATCATTTCAATACATGGCAAATATGAGTCATTTCCTAGTTTAGGAAAAATTTCTTTATAAATCTTTAAATCTTCCCCTTCTTTCAAGAAAAGGTTAAAGTACTTATGATTTAATGAGACTGCTTTATTTCATAACTGTTTGACTATCAAGAGAAAACTTGTCCTTTCCAATTTGTACACCTCTTTTATTTATTTATTTTTGCATGAGTTTTTAAGTATACTATACTTTACATTAGAACTACAGAACTAAGCAGTCATGAAACATTAGAAAAATCATTCAGGTCTGTTGATTTGCCTGCCACTTATTGAATGTCTTAGGGGTACCCAACATTATGAGAATCTGGATTCATTTGAATGACAATTGAGAGCAATTAATTACTCTAGATTGGAAATCTGTACAAGTTTCCTTTAAATTGAATGCCAATCTGAATATAGTTAAGGAATGAAGTTTATAAGAATCTTTATTATAGATACTAAATAAGGAGCATAGTCATTGCTTAAAAGTTATAAGAAGTGGTGGGAAGGACAAGAGATTGGGAGTTGAGAAATCTGATGTAGATAATGCTACTCTGTAGGCTTGAGAAACTCGTTTGACTCAGTTTCCCTGTTTATATAATGAGAGGCTTGGACTGGAAGAAGGAAACGAGCTCCTCTTAGAATTCTACATAAAAATAAGTGGCCTGTGGAGTGAGGCACAATTACCAGCGTACAGGCAGTGGTTGAGTTGTGTAGGGATATCTAGGTTGTAAGTGACAAAGCCAGCTGCATTCATTACAGGTCAGCTTTATGCCTTTTTCTGCTTTCCCATGCTGTCTAGTATTTACACAAATGGGTAAATACTAGACAGCATGGGAAAGATAGAGAAAAATGCAGCTTCTTATTTTTTCCACTGTATAACTGCAAAGGACATTTGCAGAAAAAATTTTAAATATAAAATGTAACTTACTGTTACATTATTAAGTAATTCATCCAAACTCTGTTTAATTTTGGGATTACAGACATCTATCATGCCAGGCATGGGGCAGGACAAATAATTACTAATCCGCTTCAGTCCAGTTGCCGATGCAAATCTACACTTAATGCAGATGCATCTTTCCATCCCCTTCCGATGGAGCCACCAACCCCTGAGCTCACATTGCGTGGGTTTCTGTGTGTGTAAAAACACAACATACACCTCTATTCCTGGAACGGCTCAGAAAACAGAAATTAACTTATAAAGGCCTGGTGGTATAAAATCAAAGAACAGATCTCACAATATGACTTTTCATACAGTTCACTTATCAGCTTTCCATCAGTAAAATATCAATTCTAATTTTTTAAAATCAGACAAAAAGAAACAGTTATTAATAATTACACCTGTGGGCAAAAAGATGCCAAGAAAAGGCAGACATACTAAACATCGGAGACTTAATTTGCTAAACAAAAAATGACCAATATGGTTACCATGATGGATATAATAGCTTTTACTCTAAATCTAGCATTTTGAAGCTTCAACCTGTTGGGAAATGATTAGTTTTAAATTAATATTCATTCAGGGACTTAAATCTGATAGGACTGACAATTTAAATTTTACTTTTCGGTTTAATATATTGGTTATTGCCAATTATATCAGGCTAAAATTCATTATGTCATATTTTTATACTAAAAAATCAATTTATACTTTTTATTATCAAATAGGGAACACTGGTAATATTAGCAGATTTTTAAAGCTTAGTTTTCATGTTAAATCAGCTTATGTTGATTTAAGAGTTATAAGAGGTCCTTTTTAAAAGTTTTGGAATATATGAAAGAATTTTACTTTAGGATGTTTTTAAGGAGTGACAGGTAAAACAACTTGGCAGTATATGCATTTAGTTGCATATGATTTGAAAGGAAAACTCGAGATTTTCTACAAAATACTGTCTGCCTTTAAGCAGTTCTACACATTTTAAAGGACAAATTGTCATTGGAAATCATCAGTATAGTCACTCTTCTAATAACTTTGCTGAATTGCAGTAAAACAATTACTATAATTTGAAGCTGATGAAATTCAACAACTGAGGAACCAAGAAATACTTTGACGATGGGCTTGCTCACATTTTCTATGCTATTTTGAGGGCTTCTTGATGCACTGACAATTCAAGAGGCACAGATGATTCTATCTACAACAGTGTGAAAAAGAGCATTTGTAATAGGATACAATGAAGGAAAAAATGCATGGGTAAATAAAGTTTTAGGAATCAATAGATGAAGGATAGGACTTTTAAAACCATAGTTTATTCGTGAAGTACATTCTGTTGATTTATGTATTCAATCTAAAAAGGAAAACTATTGATAGTTGTGGAGAGAAAGAAAATGAAATTTAACCAACATTTGTTAGGATAAATAAACCAAGTCTCTCAATTAATCTCTGCACGGTATGCCCATGTGCACACTTTATACAGGAATTCCACATTCTTATTGATTGAGGGAGCATGAAACATCCATGCCTCCCTGCGCAAGTTTCCTCATTCTGCTCAGAAATCTCTATGTCTTAAGAGTCTCGTAGGAATACCATACCAACTCCCACCCTACTCCAAGAAAATCTCAATCCATATTGTTCCTTTGTTAATTTTCATTGCGTTTAACTCCCACTCTGTGTCCATGTAAGATGTGTGAATGTGCTAAATATTGTTCGTTTATGCAAAGGCTTCACTTTATCTAGCTGACTATCCTTCAAGGTAGTTAACTAGTTTTGGGTTATTCATTACAAAAGTTAAGATCAATGGAAATTAATGATGCTTTTCACAATCATCAGTTAAATTATAATAGTTATCGAGTACGGATTTATATACTCTCTTAAATACTTTACCTGCTTACTTTTCAAATGCTAATATTAGTTCTATGTTTTTGATTGATATATTATTCCCACTATGGAGGTGAGAAAAATGAGCCTCAGGGAATTTAAATTACCTACCTAAATTTAATAGTCTCAAGTTTTTCTGACCTTTTATAAATCATAAACTAAAAATCATAAATTGCCATGAACTTAGGTCACTGAGATCTAAAGGATTAGATTCAAAGGTTTCTGAACCAAAACCTCCCCTACAAACCTACAAAAACTGAAAACAAACACAGCATTTGTAATGTAAGCGTAGTTTTTATATGTTTGTGCCTACTTTGTGGATATTTGTAGTGTGAATATTTGTAATTCTTCACATATTTACAAGATTTATAAAAAAATTAAAGTCAAAATATTTTCTAACTATAACACTCATTGATACAAGTGGCTTACATGTACAGCATAATGTAATTTTATATACAATTCTCAGAATTTCTATGGCTTATGGCAGATGAGATAGTATAGTGGCTTAAAGAAAGAATATTCTGTGTAAGCCGTCCCAGAACAGAACCAATCCTCTTATGATAAAATAAAAACAAGAGAACACTTTCTTCTTGACTATGGAGAAAGGTAAGACCATCCAATGAAAAATTAATTATGCTCTCTTTACTTCTGCTTGTGACTTATACATAGAATACGTAGTCAGAAGGCAAGGCTTTAATTCTTGACCTTTTAGTTAAAAATTGTACAATTGTCCCAATTTTCTTGGGAAAATGACATAGCTCCTCAAAAATGTTAGGTTTCCCATTATAAATTGTGACCACACATTAACTTGTCCTCTTTAGCTTACACCATAAATTTGAACATGTAAAGAAAATAATCTGTGATAAAGCACTTCAGAGCTTGTAAGTTCCTGCTGTGATGGACCTTCCAGCCCAGTGAAAGAGTAAGATAATCAAATAATCATACCAATAAGAGCAAATTGATAACTTGGTAAGTGCCATGGTATCATATGAAGAATGATTTTATCAAATCACTGGGGTCAAAGAAGGCTTCCTGAAATGTTATATACATAATATATATACATATATATATACACTTACATACATATATATACATATCTATGTATATAGGTTTGTAGGTGAGGTTTTGGTTCAGAAGACTT
This sequence comes from Perodicticus potto, assembly GCA_963574655.1. NCBI lineage: Eukaryota > Metazoa > Chordata > Mammalia > Primates > Lorisidae > Perodicticus > Perodicticus potto. The sequence continues at coordinate 32,653 of CAUYRH010153055.1, read as the reverse complement.
GGAATCTAATCATTTAGATATCAGTGACCTACGTTCATGGCTGTATGTATATATATACATATTTATATATGTATGTGTGTGTGTGTATATATATGTATATATGGGGAGAGAGAGATAGTCAGAGAGGGTCTCATTCTGTCACCCACGGCAGAGTGCCATTACATCATAGCTCACAGCAACTTCAAACTCTTGGTTCAAACAATCTTCCTGCCTCAGCCTCCCAAGTACCTGGGACTATAGGCTTCTGCCACTTTGCCCCATTAGTTTTTCTATTTTTAGTAGAGATGAGGTCTCACTCTTGCTCAGGCTGATCTTGGACTCTTGAGCTCAAGTTCACCCACTTTGGTTTCCCAAAGTACTAGGATTATAGGCATGAGCCACCATGCCTGGCTGCTTAAATTATATTACATAAATATATTATTTATTTAGGCCTGCCCTAAAAATTATCACAAACTGAATGGCTTAAAATAACAGAAATTTATTTCTTAGTTTTAAAGGCTAAAAATCTGAAATCAAAGTGTTGGCAGTGTCACACACTCTCTAAAACCTGTAGGAAGATCCTTCCATGTTGCTTCTGGCCTCTCGTGTTTGCCAGAAATCGTTGGCATTCCTCAGTTTGGAGACGCATCACACCAGGCCTTGTGTCCAGCATCACATGGGCAACTCCTCCCCATTGGGTCTATGCTGTGTCTTTTCTTCTCGTGAGGACACTAGTCATACTGGATTAGAGTCCCCCTAATTCACCTTACTCACCTTACTTTGATTACATGTAAAATGACACTGCTCAAAGTCACATTCATAGGCACTAGGGGTTAGGGCCTCAGTGTATTTTTTAGGGGTATACATTTACTATCAAGACATATTCAAAAGAATGCATAGGATTCAGCTAAGCAAAGAGTGGAGAAGAACATTCTATACACACATAGCAAATAGTGCAAATGCCCTTTCGTAAAAAGAAATAAGTTGCGTGTAAGGGAGTAAAAGGCCAATTTGGTAAGAGTGCAGTAGGCAAAGTAGGGCATGGTATGAAATTGAGGACAGCACAGTTGGAAGAGGCTACATTTTAAAGAACATCATCGAAAATATTAAGATTTTTTAAATGGGACTTTTTGAAGTATTTTATGTAGAGGACCAGAGGTGGGGATGGCAGGAGGGGACAGGGAAACTGTATGACATGAACAAATTACCTTTTCCTAAACACTTTGGTTGCAGTGAGGGAGAACAGTTTGCCTGAAGCCCGGGATGAAGGGTTGTTAGAGTACTTGTATGGCCCAAGTGAGACATAAGGATAATTTGGATTACAATGGCCATAGTAATATGCAAAGAAGTGGTCAGCTTTGAGAGCAGTTTAGGGATTAAAACTGAAGGGCTTGTTAATGAAAGGCATGTGGAATTTGTGGGAAAGGGAGTTGTTGATGAGTCCCAGCCTTCTGGCTAACATAATTGCAGGGATAATGGTTTCATTTGCCCAGTTAGAAACACTAGAAAAGAATCAGATTTTGATACACAGCACATATGACGTCAGCTCAGGGTAATGATTCCCAACTGTGGAAATCATTAGCATTACTGAGAAACTCCAACAGCAGTGTGATGCCCAGGCCCCTTGATGTCTTCATTGATCTAAGTGAGGCTCAAGCATTAGTTCGTTCTTCCTTCCTGGCCGGATGGATTAAAAAAATGTGTAACAAAATAACTAGAATCCAGGGCAGTAAATTATGAACTCTGATTCAGTTATGTTATGGAAGATGTATAAAGAAGGTGGAGTGTGAGTTAATTCTTGAAGGATAGATGGAGAGGAGGAGGCAGGGTGGAATTCTATACTGGAGTAATAGGGGAACAAGGCTTGGGAGATGAAAATAGCAAAGATGTCAGAGAGAGAGGGTTGTCTGAGTTACTTGGAAAGACATGTATCGTCTGTTAGGTGAAAAAGGTTGCAAAAATAGCTTAGAGGTTTGCATAGATAGCTTGTGTTTTTTCCACCTGCTTCTAATCCAATCATATTTAGTAACTGTTATCAAGTTTTATAGCCGTTAGTGTATAGTAGCGTTCCCAGAGCATAAGTTCCCTCTCCTAAGTTTCTAGTTTCCTGTGGTCAACTGCAGTCAGAAAATAACAAATGGAAAATTTTAGAATCTTGTAATTTTACATTAGCTGCTTCTCTGTATAGCGTGATGAGGTCTTCCTTGGTCCTGTGCGGAAGATGATTCCAGTGTCCCCACGTTCCCCAGCCCCCTGGCGTTAGTTACTTTGCAGCTGTTTAGGGCTCAGATGCGCTGCTGTGGTATTGCAGTGCTTCGTGTTCGAGGAATCTTTGTTTTACTTATTAATGGCCTTAAAGCGTAAGAGTAGCGATGCTGGCAATTCGATGTGCCAAACAGAAGCTGTGAAGTGCTTCCTTATAAGTGGAAAGGTGAAAATTCTCCATTTAATAAGGTGAGAAAAGATCCTATCTTAAGGTTGCTAAGATCTACCAGCAAAATGAATTTCATGTTAAAAATCTATGAAAAATTGTGAACAGTATATTATTATAATTGCCCTATTATATTAGTTATTGTTGTTTATTATTGTCTTATTCTACATAACTTACAAATTAAACTTTATTATGGGTAATGCCTGTGTGGGGGAAAAACCATAGTATCTATGGAGTTCAGTACTACTTATGGTTTCAAGCATCTGGGGTGGTCTTGGAACATTTCCCCTGTAGTTAAGGGAGGCCTTCTGAATATATAAAACATATGTATTCACCAAAAAATAAAAAGTATTGTTTAGCTAATTTGTGATGATCTTTTTACACACATCATATTACGGTATTTACCTTTGAGAAATCTGAATGTCTAATATTTTACAGCAAAAATTTAAGTTCAGTGAGAACTTTCCTATGGAGTCTCCTTCGATGAGGACGGCAGCAAGCCATGAATAAATTAACATTTAAACTTAGAAACTGATATTTGAAAAAGAGTTTAGTAATTTCTTATTTCTGTTAGAAAATAGCTGATTCTCAGCCAATATCCATACAATGTATGACAGATAGAAAAGGAAAAACGTATTAATATCATATTGTACATTTATTACATACACTACTGAAATTGAAAGTTGCTATAAAAAGAGTATTTTCCCATGTCCACATAGTTTTTCAACAGACTCTCGTCCTAAAATGCCACTATGGTAATTCCATCAAAATAGCATGGTTAAAATTTGATGATAGTATTTTTTAATACCTATATTATATAATGGAATTGTCATTTATATTATATCATTTTTACCTAAAAGCCAGCTATAATAAGAGTATTTTTGCTCTTTTTTTGTGGGCAGTCATTTTTGTGCCCAAAGGGCTAACTGATGGTTTCGGTCATACATGAACAATTTCAACTAAAGTCAGGGACAACAGCATGCCTATAACCTAGGGCAGAGTTTGGCCTACGATATGTATCACTTGGTAATGGAATGAGGAATATGACTTTATTTAAACATGGTCATGAATAGTTTTAATTTCCCATACTATTTCTCTTGGTATTTTTCTAAAATGCAACATTGAAAACAATTCCATATCCCGTGTAACCGCATTGTCCTGAATGCATAATAAGGGCATATGTATTCAAGATACTTGTTTAGAGATCCATATAAGTCAAATACAGGATAATTAGAAGTTTTTAAAAACTAAAGTTTTTCCAAGTGTGGAAAGACCTTAACAGATTAGCTACTTTTCTAATTATCTAACGACAGCAGTGAAAAATTACTGGTATTTGTACATTATATATGTATATAGAAAATTATAGTAGAATCTGCAGGGCTGACCACCTCCTTAGTTGACCTAATTCTCAGATGTGCAGCACGTGTACGTATCAGTAAAGGAGGCCAAGTTCCTTATGATAACACCTCTGAGTGTTGACCTGCTTGTTACATTTCCTTGAGTGGTCAACTTACAGAGGTTCTATGTATATAATATGCTGTCTTATATTAGATATAGCAATTTCATTCTGCCTTCTAAAGATCACATCATGTAATCTTATAAAAAGTTGAATATATAGAAGTAGAGAAATAATTGGTTCATTTTAGTTTCTATTTCGTGTTCAATCATTTTCAACCTGGGGAAGAAGGGGGAGAAGGAGGGAACATAGGAAGGAGAGATGGCGAGGAAGGGAAGGAAGCAAGGAAGGAAGGAATGAAGGACGGAGGAAGAAAAATGAGGGAGGAAAGAAAGGACGGAGTGAAAAGAGGGAGTGAAGGAAGGAGTGAAAGAAGAAACTCATGTGACTTGGGTGAGGGTTCGAGACAGATCTCAGGACCATAGTGGGAAGTCAGGACCTAAGGAGGAGAGTAAGCCCTTACCAATTTCACTGTGATAGAGGTGACCAAGAAAATTTATAGATGCTTAATATATACTTTTTGATTGGTTGTTCCTGGGATATAAATCCTTTGTATTATTCTAGTTATTTGGTCAAAATATTACATGTAACTATTGTGAGGTGTTGGCACTTCAGAGAATTTACAGAAAGTTATACATTTGAGTTGAATATGAGTTCGATAGAAAAGGACAATCAAAGGAATTAGCTGCAAATAAGATGAATTCTATGGGAACACACTAGGATAAATAGTGACAATTATAATTTAGTCCCCTAAAGTACCTGCAATAATCTCAGAGCATCTCAAGCATGAGAAGAGGCCTTTAGAAATATTAAAGAGATGTGAGACACCAGAACTTTGAGAATTGGCAAGTCCTAAGCTTGGAAAGGTCTAGCAGGAATAGTGCTTGCTTGCATATTTTGAAAACAACTTTACTGAGGTCTGATTGATAAAGATATGTATATACATGTTGAATGTATACAACCTGATGGACTTCAAGATAAATATGTATGAAACCATCACCATAATCTGTGCTACAAACATAACTATCTGTTCTTTTTAATTTTAATAGATTTAGTTGGTATAAGTTGAATTCTGTTACATGTATGTATATATCTCATACTAGTGAAGTCTAGGTTAGGGTACATATGGTACCCCATAGGTAATTTTTTATTTCCTTTCCCCTCCCACACTCTTCCTTTGAGAGAAAATCTTCAATGTCCATTATACCACTCTGTGTGTCCTTGTACAGCCATAATTTACCTCCCACTTATACGTGAGATCACGAGGTATTTATTTTTCTTGAGTTAGTTTATTTCAGGTAATGGCCTCTAATTTCAGCCAAGTTGGTGCAAAAGACATTACTTCTTTCTTTCTTATTGCTGAGTAGTACTCCGTGGTCTATTTATACCACATTTTCATTATCCACTCATCAGTTGATGGGCACTTAGGTTTTTTATGCTGTGATAAACACACAAGGGCAGGTATCTGTTTGATAAAATGATTAATTTTTCTCTGGGTACATATCCAGTAGTGGACTTGTAGAATTGAATAATAGATTTACTTTGGGTTCTTTGATAAATCTCCATATTAATCTCTATAGAGTTTGGAATGATTTACATTTCCACCAATAGTGTATAAGTGTTTCCTTTTCTCTGCATCCATGCCAACACCTGTTTTTTTATTTTTTACGTTTTTCTCTTAATAGCCATTCTAATTGAAATAAGATGGTATTTCATTGTGGTTTTAGTTGGCATTTCCTTGATGATTAGTGATATTTTGATTTTTTTGCTGTTTCCTAGCCATTTGTATATCTTTGAAATATACTTGTTCATGTTGTTTGTACACTTTTTTATGGGCTGTTTGTTTTCTTGTTGAATTGAATTCCTCAGAGGTTATGGATATTAGTGCTTTGTTTGTAGTCCTGTAATTTGTGATATTAGTCCTGTAGTTTGTGAATATTTTCTCCTATTCTATAGGTTGTGAGACTCTGTCTCTAAAAAAGAGCATATAGTCAGATCATGTCTTGTAATCCATTCCATCAATATATTTCTATGGAACGGAACATTTCATCCATTTACATTCCCAGTTAATATTGATATGTGTGGCTTTATCATGGTTGCATAGTTAGTTGATACTTAGTTATATAAGGTTTTTGTTTCCTTCTTTTCCTCTATCCTGTTGTCGTGCTTTGCTGAACTTCTGCTGTTGTCATTTGATTTCTTTCTCTTTGTTATCTGTTATTGTTTTATAAGACCCATGAGATTTATGTTTTCATGTGTTTTTGTTACAGTGAAGAAAAGGGCAGGGCACTACCTGGTTTTAAACTCCTCAAATGGTATCTTGGGCTTCTCTCGGGAGAGGGTGGGACCCTTCTCAGGCCGGCTATGCTGGTAGGAAACTGTGAGGGGTGCAGTTCACATGAGACTCGGTCCCATAGCCGCAGGCTGCGGGGTGGTGGGTACTATCCTATATGTGTGCTGGAAAGTTTGATATCACTGTCCTTCCCCCAGCCAGATAGGGACTGCAATTGTGTCAACGCAAACCCCGCCCAAGTGTGTGCTTCAGCCCAAGGTCAGACTCTGAAAATGGCCCCTTGTATTGGTGACCAGAAAAGCAGGAGTCCTACTCAGGCAGGAAACATGTGTGAGAAACTGTGGAAAATGCTGTCTGTTAGAGTCTCAGTGTCAATTAAATCCCCTACATTGCACTGGGGATCTTCCGAGTGGTGCCTAGGGACACCTGGGCTCCGCTGTACCTCCTTAGAGCTGTCAGTGGCTGCAGGTTCCCCCTCAGTTCCTTCCTGTCAGGTGCCGAGACTGGCGCCTGCTCCCGGTGCTCTAGGCCCAGATGCCTGGGCAATTCTTGGTGGGTTTCCTTTCTGGTGCAGTCTCCGTGAAATCTCTAAGCAGCTCCCTTTGTTAGTCCTGGGACCTGTGTGAGTCAAGGAATTCTCTTGCAACAGAGATCATGATAGTTTGTCTAACAAAGTTGAGCCCTGGGGTCTTTTTCCTTACTGTTTTCCTGTATCCTTCAGCTTCACCCAGCAATCAGCCTGTTTTTGGCCCAGGCCACTTTTGGTGGTTCCTATCATGTCCCTGGTGAAGCCTAGAATTCTGTTCTAGACAATCTGTTTGCAATGTGAGGATGTGCTTATTCTGGTTCCACTCAGCCATCTAGATCCTGTCTATTCATCTGTTTATTTTTAATTAAGCTATTTGGAGGTAATTGTAGGTTCTCAGCCTCTTGTGAGAAACAATACATGGATCCTGTGCGCCATTTACTCATTTTTCCCTTCATTGCTTACAAATTATAAAACTACGGTTTACTACTACAACCAGAATATGGACATTGATGTAATCTCCCTATGTTACTTAGATCTCCTATTTTTCTTCTACTTATGAGTATGTGCATGTGTATTTAGCTGTATACAATTTTATTACAATTCTAGTCACCAAGGCCAAGTTGCAAGACTGTTTCATTGTTTTAAATTTGCATCTTCATTTCTTTGTATACCTGGTGATTAGTCAGGAGTATATTGTTTAATTTCCATGTATTTCCATAGTTTCTGAATTCCTTTTCTATTCATTTTAGCATTATTCCACTGTTGTCTGAGAAGATACTTGATAGGATTCTAACATTTTATGTTGTGAAATTTAAGCCTGTGTTCCATTTTGAGTGAATTTTTGTATACATTATGAACTTTGCCTTTGGTTCTTGCTTTTTGTTTGTTTTACCATGGATGTCCAAATGGTCTTCCATTTAATTGCTTTTGCATATTTGTTGAAAAGTAGAGACTATACATGTTACTTTATTTATGAATTCTCTATTTTGTTTTAATGATGTATATTTTGATCCTTCTTTCAATACCACACAATCTTGTTTATGGTGAGTGTTAATATCTGGTAGAGTGACTCCTATATTTCTTGCTATTTCATTTTTTTTTTAAAAAAAACCTACTTTAGGGCCTGTGACTTTTCATATCATTTTTACGCTAAGTTTGTCAAGGTTTACAAAATGTCTTATTGCAATTTTGATAGGAATCTATAGGTCAACTTGGTGATATTTGAAATATTTTACTGCGTTGAGTCCTGTAGTACATGAACTTGGTATTAGTATCGTCATTTATTTATGTCTTCTTTAAATCATTGGCATTTTGTAATTTTTACATATAGATCCCGTACATGTTTTGTTAAGCTTATTAATAACTGTTTCATTTTCTTTGTAGTAATTGTACTTGGTTTTGTGTTTCAAATTTTGGTTTTCACAAATTTATTGTTAGTATTAGAAATGGTATTGATTTTGGGGGTCGATCCATATTCTAAAACATTGCTAAAGTCATTTATATTAGTTCTAATTGTCCCTTGGTAATTTGTTGGGATTTTCTACGTAGATTTTCATGTCATCTGAACTAGAAGCAGTTTTATTTCTCTTTCCAATATGTATAATTTTTATTTATTTTTCTTTTCTTAATGCAGTGGCTGGAATTTCCAGTACTATGTTGAATGAGAGTGGGAAGAGCAGACAGTTCTTGCTCTTGTTTCTAATAATTAGAGAAAAAAGAATTTAGTTTTTCACCAGTAAGAATGGTAGCTGTAGGTGTTTTTTGGTGCTTTTTATCAAGTTGAGAAAGTTTCCCAACATTCCTAATTTGCTGAAAGTTTTTATTGTTAATGTGTATTGAATGTTGTTAAAGGCCTTTTCTGATCAATTGATCATGCGTTTCTTCTTTAGCCTGTTAATGTGGTTGCTTATATTGATTGATTTTCAAATGTTGACCCAATCTTATGGATCTGGAATAAATCCTACTTTATCATGGTGTATAATTGCTCCTTTATGTGGTGCGATGTGACTTGTTCTTTTTCTAGTTTCTTGAGGTATGAGCTTAATATTTTAAGATTGTTCCTCTTTTCTAATGTAAGCATTAGTTTTAGCTTAGTGCTGTGTAACTTAAACTTAATTTAATGTTTAATGATATTAATTTCCCTTTCCACACTACTTTAGCAGCATCTCACATACTTCATTATGCTGCACAGTTGACCCTTGAACAATGTGAGGGTTAGGAACTCTGATCTCCCATGCAGTCAAAATTTGGGTTTACCTTTTGTCTCCCCCCAATTTAACTACTAATAGCCCACTTTTGACTGGCAGCCTTATGATAATATAAACAGTCCGTTAACATATATTTCTTGTGTTATATGTATTCTGTGCTGTAGTCTTACAATAAAGTAGAGAAAAAATCATGGGGAAGAGAGAATATATTTACTGTCATTACTTAAAAGTGCATCATCAGGCCGCTGGTCCGGCCCTGTCTGCTCAGAGTCCCTGGTCGACGGCGCCTCGGCTGCCCGACGCTTCTGCCCTGGCTGCCGCAGGCCGGGCTGTGCGCTTAGTGGCCGGCGGGGCGACAGCGGCCTCGGGCCCCGCGGAGACGGAGTGGCTGGAGGACGAGGAGGTGGCGGCGGCGGGGAGGAGGGTGGGGGCGAACCAGCTCGTGGTGCTCAACGTGTACGCCATGGTTGGGCTGCTGTGGATCATTCCTTTTCTTCCATAAGTCTGCTACATATATGAAAATACAGTAGTTGACCACCTCCCTACATCGACCATCTCCTTAAGTTGATGTAATGTTCACAGACTGGACATGTCCCACATGTACTGGATGGAAGACCACCTCTGTGAGTTGTATCTTGACTATTTGGACTGTGTAACATACAATATTAATTTACCCTCTATAACTTGACCAGTTCAGTTCACTCTACACCAAGAGGTAGAATCCGTGGACTTTGCCCCTTAGTTGTGTTATTTTTGTCTTCAGTGTAAGTTCTTGGTTCATGTTGTATTATTACCATATGTTAAACCAGGCCTGATGTCCTGTTGTTTATCATGTGTTGGGAAAGATTTTTCAATGTGAAGGCCTGGTACATCCCACAATTACTGAAAAATTTTATAGTTAATTGAGACATAATGGCCCAAAGGAAAGAACTCAAAGAGCTGACACTGAAGGAAAAAGTTGATCTTTTACATTTTCTGGAAAGCAGCAGCCAGAGAAAGATAGCAGAACATTTTGGTGTTAGCAAGACCACAGTTAGCAATATTCAAAAACGTAAACATAAGTACTTAGAGAAATACAGTAAAGACAGTGGAGACCCACAGTGGAAAAAGAGGAAAACTTCCCTGGATGAGGTCAATCAAGCCACATTAAGCTGGTTCAAACAAATAAGGGCGGTTAATGCCCGGATCTCTGGGCCAATGATCCGAGAAGTGGCAAAGAAATTTGCAGAGGAATTCGGGGTGGCAGATTTTCAAGCATCAAGTATTTGGCTTGAAAAATTTAAACTACGAAACAAGATCTCCCAGAAGGTCTTGTGTGGTGAATCCAATGACGTCTCAGCAGAGGTTGTGGAAGAGACTCCGAAGGAAAAGGATGTCAGGCATCTGATAATGCAGTTGAAGTCATTTGCCACAGAAAAGTGCCCAGGTGTGCTGAGTGGTGTGGCCAGTGTTGAGAGTGCTTTCTGCACTTACGTTTGTAATAAGAGACAGGTCAAGATTGACTCTTTCTTCAGAAAGAATAATTAAACCATGAGAAAACAGTAATTGTATTGATTTTGAATGACACTGTCTGATTTTACTATGTTTTGATTATATATGATTTCATATGATATTCTCTAATGTCCTACGAGAAAGTAAAGTACATGTATGTATCAGTATAGTAGGCCTAGTTCCTGTGTTGACCACCTCTATATGTTGATCGATTTATTACAGTCCCCTGGGTGGTCAGCTTATAGAGGTTCTACTGTAATTGTATGTCACCTACATTAACTTCTTTTTTATTGAGGAATAGTATAATCCTCAAAAGGTTATTTAATTGTGCACGGTGCTCCTGAATTACTGCTTGCTATCCTCTCAGAGATTATGTTTCTCTTTGTACGTTGGGGTACTCTTTTACCAATAAAACATATGTTAAGAGTTAAAAAAAAATAAAATAAAGTGCATCATCATAGGAGTCCTCATCCTCATCATCTTCACACTGAGTAGGCCGAGGACTGGAGAAAGAGAAGGAGTTGATCTTGCTGTCTCAGGGTAGCAGAAGTGCAAGAAAATCTGGGTATAATTGAACCTGCACAGTTCAAACCCATGCTGTTCAAGGGTCTACTGCATTTTCATTTTCATTTTCATTCATTTCTGTTTTTTATTCCCTTTGTGATTTTCTTTTTGATTCAGAAATTATTTAGAAGTGTACTACTTACATTCCTAAGCATTTAGAGATTTTAAAAATTATATGTCTGTTGATTTCAAATTTGAATCCCTTATAATCATAGAACACATTTTGTATGATTTTAATGCCTTAAAGTTTGAGTGAATTTTTTTTTTTTTGTAGAGACAGAGTCTCACTTTATCATCCTCTGTAGAGTGCTGTGGCGTCACACAGTTCACAGCAACCTCCAACTCCTGGGCTTATGCGATTCTCCTGCCTCAGCCTCCCGAGTAGCTGGGACTACAGGCGCCTGTCACAATGCCCAGCTATTTTTCTGTTATGCAGTTCGGCTGAGGTTGGGTTTGAACCCGCCACCTTTGGTATAGGGGGCCGGCACACTACTCGATGAGCCACAGGCGCTGCTGTGATTGAATTTTTTTTAATGAGCCAGTATGTGGTCTATCTTGGCGACTGTTTCATGGGCACTTGAAGTTAATAATGTTTTCTGCCGTTGTGTTGTTTTGTGTTTAGACATATATTTACATATATATGTTCTGTTGCTTTCTTTTTGTTTAAAAAACTTTCTTCAGTCATTGTTTAAGTGTACATTGATGAAAATACATTCTCATATATGTAACAAAGTATACATTTTATATACTTTATGTTGAATTCTTTCATATCCTTGCAGATTTTATTTCTACTAATTCTACCAGTTATTGGAAGTCAGATATTGAAGTCCTCTCATTTAATTGTGGGTTTGTCCATTTCTCCTTTTAGCTCTGAATTTTGCTTCATGTATTTTGAGGCTCTGTTGTTAGATACACACATACTTAGGATTATTATGTCTTCAAGGTTGAACCACCCTTTCATCAGTATGTAATGCCATTCTCTAAATGTTCCTCTTTAAATCTAGATATCTTATTCATTGTAAAGTCTATGATATCTGACATTAGTAGGCATTTTTACTTTTTTCTTTTGCAGTTTTTTGGCTGGGGCTGGGTTTGAACCCGCCATCTCTGGCATATGGGACCGGCGCCTTACTCCTTTGAGCCATAGGCATCGCCCATTTTTACATTTTATTAATGTTTGCAGATATATTTTTTCCAGTCTTTTAATTTCTGCTGACATGTGTTATTGTACACAGAGTGAGTTTCTTATAGATAGCATATTTTTGGATCATTTAATTATTAGAAATTCTAATTCATTCTGCCAGTCTCTGTCACTTACATGGTATATTTAGACCATTTACATGTCAATTTCTTTTATTTTTTATTTTATTGTCTTTATTATTAAATCTTAGCTGTGTACAATAGTGCAATCAAGGGGTACAATGTGCTGGTTTCATACACAATCTTAACTGTTTTCATCAAACTGATTAACATAGCCTTCCTGGCATTTTCTCAGTTATTGTATGAAGACATTTGTATTCTGCATTTAGTCAGGTACGCCTGTACCCTTCTAAGATGCACCGTAGGTACATGTCAATTTCTTATTGTTACATTAGACTTTTGTTTGTAATTTTTTAATTTTTTTTTGTTTGTTTCTTACCTGTTTTTGGTTTCTCTGTTTCTCGTCACCTGCCTTTCTATTCGCGGATTCTCTGTCTGTCATCTCCATGTTACTCATAAGCCTATATAGCAAGGTTTGTGTGTGTCTGTTTTGAATGGTTATATTTTTCAGTTCTTTAATTTCCATGTGGGTCTTTTTTAATACCATCTATTTCATTATGGAGCTTTGCTGGAGATTTTTATTTGTTTAAGAAAATTCACAATTCCTTGTTGAAGCATTTTTATCATATCTGATTTAAAATCCTTGCCTGGCAGGGCATGGTGGCTCACACATGTAATCTCAACCTTTTGGGAGGCCAAGGCAGGAAGATCATTTGAGGCCAGAAGTTTGAAACCAGCCTGGGCAACATAGCAAGTCCCTGTGTCTATTAAAAAAAAAAGCTGGGGCTTGGTACCCATAGCTCAGCGTTTAGGGCACCATCCATATACACCAAGACCGGTGGGTTCTAATCCAGCCTGGGCCTGCCAAACAACAATGACAACTGCAACCAAAAACTAGCCGGATGTTGTGATGGGCGCCTGTAGTCCCAGCTACTTGGGAGGCTGAGGCAAGAGAATTGCTTAAGCCCAAGAGTTTGAGGTTTCTGTGAACTTTGACATCACAGCACTCTACCAAGGGCAACAGTGTGACTCTGTTTCAAAAATAAATAAATAAATAAATAAAAATAAGATGATGGCTGGGTCTGGTGGTGCACACTGTGCCCTAGCTGCTGAAGAGGCTGAGGCGGGAAGATCAAGGGAGCTTAGGACTTTGAGGTTGCAGTGAGCCATGATTGTGCCACTACACTCTAGCCTGGGTGATAAAGTAAAACTTTGTCTATGAAAGCCAAGAAATTTTGCCAGGTAATTTGAACATCTGATTTATCTCAGTGGTGGGATTTGTTGGTTTGCTTTTCTTACTCAAGTTGTGATTTTTCTAGTTCTTAGTATGACAAGTGATTTTTATTATTGTATTATGAGACTGTGCATCCAGTTTAATCTTTCTTGTTAACTAGCTGTCCCGTGTTGAGGTGCAGCACGGAGGCTGGCTGGGTGTGTATATTTATTCAGCTTCTCACTCGCCCCTGCCATTTTCACCCAACAGAAGTGGGAGCCCTGACCCTCACTGCAGCAAACAGGCGAGGTAAAGCTTAGCTTCCCCTTAGGCACCTACCCAGTAAATGTTGGTCTCCAACTGGGGCCACCTTATTGTCCCTAAGTGGTGACATATTCTTAACTCTCCACTGAACCATGCACCCACCAGGGTGGAGGAAATTTTATTGCTTGCATGGCTTTGTTGTTACAGAATGGGGGTGGAAACTCAACTTCCACTGGCCTCTGACACCGGGGGAGGTAGGGAGTGGAGTATCAAGTAACCTCTCCTATCACTTTATTCTGCTTCTTCGATGCCAGGGGAGAGTAAAGGTTCCACCTTCCAGTAGGTCCAATTCACAAGGGGGGGAAGAGGGAAGCAGAGGATTGATCAGCCCCAACTCACACCACATCCTTTAGTCTCACTAATACCCATGACAGTAGGGTTCAGCTCCCCACTGGCCCTCCTCATTTGGTGAGCACTGATAGACACCCCTCCTTTAGTCTTGTTTCTGTGAAGAAGGTGGAGAGGTCCAGGTCCTTACTGGGCCCCAGGGGTTAGGGGACTGACTGGCCCTGACCCACATGTCCTTGTTTGGGTCATGTTCATGTTGGGCGGATGTTTGGTTTCAGCTCCTGGCTCCAGCCCTGCAGGGTGGGAGGACCCAGGGTGCTGACTAGCCCTGCCTTACACCATTAGCTAAGTCTTGCTGCTGCTGGGCCAAGGTGACGTGATCCTGGAAAAGAATGAGAGTGCAGCTGAGAGACTCCTTCTAGATAGGGAATGGGGGATCAGCTCCCTCTCCACTCTGCCAATACTACTTGGGAAGGGGAATCAAAGTGCCACCTACTTCCACTGAGCAGGGGATGAAAAATAATCTACTCAGTCTCATAAAAACTTACCCCTGCAAATAAATCGGAGAGTTTCCTGCTTCACCACTAGGGGAGTGGAAGATCAGCTCCCCGGTTGGTTTGGTGGCACCACCAGGCGGGGGAATCAGAACCCTGACTGCTTCTGCTGGTGGGAATTGAGGAGGGGCTCCCTGCCGGCCCTGCCCTCCCCACTGCCTAAGGGAACAGGCGCCGCTGCTCACTTCTGTGGGGTGAGGGGGGAGGGTAACACATTATTTCCCTGCTGGGTGTTTCTGGAACCGTAAGAATGTGTGTATGTGCATTTGTATGCTTTTCCACTGGAGTTTGGCTAAAGTACGACAGGTACTTATTGCCAACAAAAATTATCACCATCATTGCCTCGTCCCTGGAGAAGACGACTTCACAGAGCTTATCTGTGCCTGTTGGCAGTTTTGGGTTAGAGGCTTCCGAATGTGTGCGTGGGAATAAAAAAAAGAAAGCCATGTTCCTCAAGTCCTATATTTTTTGCCTCTTCTTTACACTTTGAAGGGTGATACAGTAATGACTTGTGTTATGTTCTGGGCTTTTCGATCATAGGGAGTGGACCTGAGAGGAATAAGGCTGCTCCATCTTTGTCAGAACCAGAAGTCAGATGGTGTTTTCGAAAGGACGTTGTCTACCACCTAACATTTATAAGTGCCTGTGGATTATAAACTCTCTATCATGTTTAAAGTGCATTGGCTAAAATGGTAGGAGATCATGAAAGGGGGTAAAATGAGCAAAGAGAAGAAGGTGGGCTGGTCAAATATTGCCAAGTGCACACCGATGACGCCGGATGTGGTCTGTATTAGTAATGGTTCTATGGAGGGAGAGAACCAATAGGGTGTGTGTGTGTGTGTGAAGGAAAAATTTATTAGGGAGAACTGCCTCATGTTATTACAAATGTAAAGTCCCATAATAGGCTCTCTGGGAGCTGGAAAATGATAGATGCTGGTAGTGTGACTCGAAACCAGGGAAGCTGACAGGCTGCCACTCTGAGTCAAAGGCCTGAAAGCCCATCGGAGGCTAAGCCCGGAGTCCAAAAGCCACGGAGCCTGGAATCTGCTGTCCAAAGGGGGGAGGAGGCGGGGGGAGGGGAGAGAGAGAGAACACTGGCTATCACACTGGAGATGGGCAAATAACTAAGTAGGCCACAGGTGTGTCCTTTATTGCCCGAGACTATTTCCACTACTGCTGCTGGTGGGCAGCCGTTTCTGTGATGTGTGCAAGTCGAAGATTAACTGTCGACTAGAAAGGCAGACACGCTACAGGGCAGCGGGTCCCTTGGCATCAATGTGTCAGCATTTCAGCTGATTTGCCTGACCCTGAATACTTCAGGGGGAAGAGAAGTTGCTAATGTTTTATATTAACATGGGGTGGAGCTCGGGGAGATAATACAATTTGTACTTTGTACTTTCTAACATTTTACTTCAATTGATTCTGGCAGGTATGTCTCTTTCAAATAACTTCAGATGTTGAAATGATGTTTGTGGACCCGAAAGAGTTGTCTTTTTTCATGTTATGATTGCTATCCCCATAGTCGGTATCTAATTTGGCTTGTGATTGAGGGAAACTGGAGTCATTTTATGCAAAAATGATTGTCATTCTTTGCAGATCTTATGGCAAGGAGTTTTTTGTGTTACTGTATGTGGTTTGATGTTTACTTGTAACATAAGTAACCGGTTCGTGTAGTGATTAAAATAATAAGTAATGCTTAATCATGGTTAAAATAAATACGAGGGATAAATTCCTCTATTAATTAGTGTGAGCTTACCCAAATTAGCATCTTTAATTATGAGCTGTTGTTAATTTTTGTTGCATCTTATTAGATATACTGCTAAATCATTAACACTAGTATAACTGAGCCTTAAGTACAGGTGACATACTTATATAGTAGAAACCTCAATGGAAAATGTAAATACTTATAAGTCCATATTTTAGATAATAAACAGAATCAGAAAATTCAAGTAGAATTTTAAATTAAGCATAACAAAAATGTATTAACTTTGGATTTTGAGGCATTAAGGCATTAAGGATTTTCAGGCATTAAGAAATCTGAATTATGTCCCTATGCAAGAAGTCTTTGATTCAAGATATTTTGCACTCAGCCTCTTTTTCACATGACTTTCTGTTTTCTTAAGTCAGGTTACCTTTATTTCTATTACAAACCTTTGAGATATTCCTTAGACTGATCTCACCTTATGCCTTTATATAGCAAGTGGCAGGGAAAGTATTGTTACTGCTTCTTGATATTGAGAAAGGTGACTGATCAGCTAGTGTGTACGTGTGTAGATGTAAAGTAGTGGCCACAGTGTGAGTGAAATGCCTACAAATTGTCCTGAGATTTGATTTTGTCTGTGCTTATATTTTTATTGATGTATGTACTTTCTTGAGTAGGTTAATTGCTTTGTGGCAATATTCTTCAATCTCCACACTATTGACATTTTGGACTGGATGATTCTTTGCTGCACTAGACTTTCCTCTGCATCGTGGGATGATCAGCAACATCCCTGGCCACTACCCACCAGATGCCAATAGGTGACTTCCTGCATCTCTACCTAACCCCGTCCCCTTCTGTGACAGTCAAACATGTCTGCAGATAATGCCAAGTGTCCCTTGAGAAATATCATTGGTGGAGAGAAACTACCTTAGAGCCTTTTATTTGGCTATTTTCTTTCCTCATAATATAGCCAGTATTAAATAGCCATGGCTGAAAAATTTTTTCGAGTGTATATGTTGCAATAACATACCTTTACAGAAAAGGCTTGGATCTAAGGTTAAACATATTCAACTTAGATAAATCTATCAAAGCATAAAATAAGAAACATCAGCATAAAAAGGAAATTCTAAAATGGCTTATGCAGTTGTTAAGGGTGGCTAATGAGAATTCGGAGTTGATGGTTTTACTTTTAGGAAGAGCAAAACATTAAAAGAATTTCAAAGGCAAAACACATTTTTTTCTGAGTATGGACAGTACAAGTAGTGAGACCCCATAATGTTGAATTACTTAAATGTGTATTTTGATTTAAAATGGAATACAAGTTAAATAAAGTCAAATTAGGTTGATAGATAAAAATTCCTATTCAAAAAGAGTACATAAAATTGCTAGCCTCAAAAAATGTGCTTAAGAGAGAAAGAATAGTCTTGATTATATGGGAAGATAAGGAGTTCAGCACATCATCGATTTGAAAAGGACAACAATCTTGCAGAAGTTTCAAAAGTGTTTTGGGGGATATAGTCTTTGGCTATGAGATTAGATGATTAGAATTAAAACTGTCTAGACCAGTAATTAGGGACAACAGTTGATAGAAGCCATCTGACAAAGTGACTATGGAGAGACATTTGTAGGGGACATTTCTATGAAAATTCTGTTTATCATTCATTTCTGTGAAGAGTTGGAAAGGACAAATCAGATTATTTGTATGATGCTTTTTGTTTTAAAAAACTTTTTTAAATTAAATGTGATGTACAGAGGCGGCACCTGTGGCTCAGTGAGTAGGGTGCTGGCCCCATGTACCAAGGATGACGGGTTCCAACCTGGCCCCAGCCAAACTGCAACAACAAAAAAATAGCTGGACGTTGTGGCAGGCGCCTGTAGTTCCAGCTACTCAGGAGGCTGAGGCAAGAGAATCGCCTAAGCCCAAGAGCTGGAGGTTGCTGTGAGCTGTGACACCACAGTACTCTACAAAGGGTGACAGAGTGAGACCCTGTCTCTTAAAAAAAAAAAAAGTAAAAATAAATAAAAAAATGATGTACATAAAATGCACTATACTTTTTGTGTACAGTTTTATTAGTTTTGGTGAATGTGTGCTATTATGTTACCACTGTCCAAGCAATATATTAAAGAGTTCTATAACCTCCAAATGTTCCCTACCAGTGGTTATCAACCTATGGGTCGTGACCCCTTTGGGGGTTGAAAGACCCTTTCATAGGGGTTGCCTAAGACCATCCTACATATCAGATATTTACATTATGATTCATAACAATAGCAAAATTATAGTTATGAAGTAGCAACGAAAATAATTTTATGGTTGGAGGTCACCACAACATGAGTAACTGTATTAAAGGGTTGTGGCATTAGGAAGGTTGAGAACCACTGCCGTAGGCTGTCCTTTTATAGACATTCCCATCTTTTTCCCTGCTCCACATCAATATTTGAGCTTTTTTTCTGAATAAATATTTAGGAGTAGGATTGCCGGGTCACATACTAGGTATATGTTTAAATTTTTCTGCAAATTGCCAAACTTTTTTGGTAGTAGTTGTAACATTTTGCATTCCCACCTGAAATGAGAGATTGTAGATACTTGATAGCTTTTGGTATGGTCAAGGTATTTATTTAGGCTTTCTTCTGCTAAGTGTTTAGTGGTATTTCGTCATGTTTTTAATGTGCATTTCCCTGATGATTGATGATGATGACTGAGGATCTTTTCAGTTCTTATTTGCCTTCCAGGTAACAGATTTTGCCTTTTAAAATGCACACATTTTTGCCCAAAGTTTTGGGGTAAAATAAGGATGCACGTTAGATAAGGGTAGTAATAATTTTCATCTACATAATGTATTTAATTCTTTTATTTATGCTTATTCATTGAAACTATAACTCTAAGAAGCAATAACAGTATCTGTATGCAAAATAAATGCCCTGGAATAAGGAAATCAGTTTTGTTGAACTTAGGATGAGCTTGCAATGAAAGCGTTTTCAGCCAATGAAGAGCAACATATTTCTCTTCACACACTTTAGGCAGGAGCTAGCAATCTTGCTGATATTTTTAGAAAGATTATTCGGGAAATCCCTTGGAAAATGTTGAAAAGGTTTTTGTGCCTTGCAAGTTTTAAGCTAACAGTTGTTAAATAAACTAAAGAGTATGGCAACAGAGCTGCTGAGAGACACTTTGGCCCTCCTGCCACAGAGAGTGTCATGGGATTGTGGAGGCAGCGGGAAGAGTGGCTTCTTCAGACACCACACGGAGGCAGCACGGGGAGGGAATCCTCCAAAGTGGCCGGAGATGAAGACGGATTCGGAGCAGCGTCAAGCTGGGATCTCTGTTTTGACCAAGATGAAAAAAGAAGAGGGTAAAAGGGTTGTATGAGAAACACTGGGGATATGCAGGGACACCTAAACGGTGTTTTATCTTTATAAAGAGAGAAAGTTTGAGCATGAGGACGTGAACGAAACTTGCCCCCAAACTTCCAGCAGCCTCTGAAAATTGAGTTTTGGAATTTCATTCTGATGTTATCAAACTTTGAAAGACTGACAACGTGAGGTGTCCCAAGTTGCTGGTATGAATGAGGTCCCACTCACATTTGATGTACCAGCCAATAGAACTGTGGATGTCAAGTAAGCAAAGGCCATGGCCTTAACACTAGTGGACAGGATACAATACATTTCATTGTCGTTTTAGTGTATTGTGCAGAAGAGACAAACCTATGACCTATGATCATCTTTAAAACAAAAACATTTCCAAGGCCAGGCACAGTGGCTCATGCCTGTAATTCTAGCACTGTGGAAGGCCAAGAAGGGAGGACTGATCTCAGGATTTTTAGATCAGCCTGAGCAAGAGTGAGATCCAATCTCTACTGATAATTGAAAAATTAGCTGGGTGTTGAGGCCAGCACCTGTAGCCTCAGCTACTTGGAAGGCTGAGGCAGGAGGATTGTTGGAACCCAGTTGTGCTTGCTCTGAGCTAGGCTGACACTATGGCTCTCTATCCTGGGTAACAGAATGAGGCTCTGTCTGAAAAAGCAAACAAAAAAATTTCTGAAGGTTTCAAGGGAGTTATTGTCCACGTGCATAAAAAAGGATGGATGGATGAAGAAAGTGTGGAAATCTGGTTTAACAAAGTATAGTCAAGAAGGCCTATAGGATTACTTAAAAAAAAAAAAGCTTGGCTTGGTTTTGATTACTTCAAAGCCCATGTTACATAAACTGCAAAAACGATGGCGGCAGACTTCAAAACCCAATTTGCTGTGACACCTGCTGGACTAAGCAGCCAATCGCAGCCACGTGATGTGTCAGTAAACAGCCCTTTAAGGCCCTAAAGAAGAAAGTGGACTTTGTTTCTGCAGTTGGCTGGTGGTGATTTAATCAAGGCAGAATCAAGAAAACATACTTTGTCCAAGTTTGTGAGTGGATCCTAAGATCATGGAACAGTTTCAAGAAGGAAGTCCCTGTGAAGGTGTTTAAAAAATGCAGCATCAGCAATGTTGTGGATAAAACTGAGGACGATGAGCCAGGTAAGGTGACTCACGTCTGTAATCCTAGCACTCTGGGAGGCTGAAGTGGATGGATTGCATGAGCTCAGGAGTTTGAGAATAGCCTCAGCAAGAGCGAGACCCCATCTCTGCTAAAAATAGAAAAATCAGCTGGGCGATGTGATGGGCACCTGTAGTCCCAGCTACTTGGGAGGCTGAGGCAAGAGGATCTCTTGAGCCTAGGAGTTTGAGGTGCCTATGAGCTGTACCACTGTGGCACTCTACCTAGGGCATGGAATGAGACTTGGTTTCAAAAAAAGCAAAAACAAAAACAAAACCTGAGGATGATGAAATTTACCAGGATGATGAAAGTGACTCTTCAGAAGACACGGGTAACAAAGACATTGAAGAAATAGTACTTCTGATATTGATGGTGAGGAAGAGCTCTTCGCCTTCTGTGATGCATAAATATAAATTTGTTACTAGTACATAAAGTTTCTTATACTTTGTTTTTGTTCTTATATCTTGTAATTATTTACCTAAAATTTCTTGTATCATAATGTTAAAAATGCTAAAATTCCTTTATAATAAAAAAAGTACCTAAATTTAAATAAAAATTCAAATTAAACAATTAAAACAAAAATTTTTTTTTTCCTGAAAGTTTGGGCCAAAAAATGATGGGTGTGCGTTTTATAAAGCAAAATACGATATTTATTTTCTTTTGTGAACTGTTTGAGCAAATCCTTGCATTTCAAAATCCCATGTTGTCTCTTTTCTTTCAGTGATTCTTCCTGTGTTCTGGGTGTGAGTCTGTGGTCAGACATCTGTTTTGCAATATTCTCACACTTATCTTCACTTTCTTTTAACGGCGTCTTTTATAGATCCAGAAGTTTTCAATTCTGCTGGTTTGGTTCCCTCTGTTTAAAACATCTGTTTGCTTTACTTTTTAGCACGCTCAGGTGTTTTTTGTATTTTTTTATTTGTGATTGGCAGGGTGAGATAGGCTGAAGTGGAGTAAAGTGTTAAGGAGCTGGATAATGCTTTTTGTTTTTTGTTTTACAAACATTATTTTTGATCCATTAATAATTTGAATCATTGTCATTTTCTATATTATAATAGAAAGTTAAAAAAAAAAGCGCCTTAAGATTGTTTTAAATTCATTAAGAGGGTCAGGCGTGGTGGTTCACATCTGTAATCCTAGCATTCTGGGTGTCTGAGGTGTGTGGATTGCTTGAACTCAGGAGTTCAAGACCAGCCTGAGCAGGAGTGAGACCCTGTCTCTAAAAAATAGACAAGAAGTAGCCAGGTGTGGTGTTGCATGCCTGTAGTCCCAGATATTTTGGAGGCTGAGGCAAGAGGATCGCTTGAGGCGAAGAGTTTGAAGTTGCTGTGAGCTATGATGACACCATGGTACTCTACACAGGGTGACGTGGTGAGACTCTCTCCAAAGGAAAGGAAAAAAAAGAAAAAATAATAAATTCATAAATAATACAGTGCAACATGGGAAACAACCAGGGATGTAAAACACCTGGAACAACTAAAACCTGAGATATCTGTTTAGTGTGTGCTGACCGAAAGGTCCTAGAGTACGAATTTCTTATGTGCCTTATTTAATGTTTACCTTTGTCTTACACATTCTTTTTAGTATGTTTGAAACTCCCTTGATTAAATTTTTGAATTACATATTTGGTAGAAAACAATAAATTAAAAAACTATATAAAAAGGTTATTAACAAAGTTGTGTTCTCACCACATGGAAGAAGGTCGTTTTGGGTCACTGTTCTTCAGTGACACCGTGCTGCAGACTTGACTGAGCAAATGCGCCGAGTGTTTAGTGCCATACCATGTGTGAAGCCAAGGTCAGCCAAGGTCCTTTCTGTTAACAGATGTCAAAAGATGAAAAAAAGTTTTTATGGCTATTTTCCTAGAAAACAAGTCAAATCGTTTTGCTTAAGGCATTTTATTTTCATTAATGAGGCTAAAACATATATTGTGTACACAAACATTTTTAAGAGGTCTCGAGCTTACTGAAGATAGTAACACCATGGTGTTTATCCTCAAGAAGCTATACAAGAGCAAAAGAAGAAATAAGAAAGAGATATGTGTGTAACGTTGGGGCTACATTTTTAGAAAATAATTTTTGAATTAACTAATTTTAAAAAAATCATAATTTTTAAACCAACATTTTCAAATATTTAGAAAAATAAGAAAACAAGAAAATATAAACCCAACTAATTACTTCCAATAATTTTCTCTAGTATTAATATAATCCCTTGCAGTTTTTTTTTTTTTTTTTTCAGTTTTTGGCCAGGACTGGATTTGAACCTGCCACCTCCGGCATATGGGGCCAGCGCCCTACTCCTTGAGCCACAGGCGCTGCCCCCCTTGCAGTTTTTTAATATGTATATTTTATTTAGTTCTAACCATAGTACAACCTTGGTATATACATGACTTTGTCATCTCAGTTTTGTTAATGTTGTGTCATAGTTTATTTTCACGTAGCTTCATATTCAAGGTCTGAGGGAAGTCATAGAGATTCCTGAGAGAAGACAAAGGACTCTGCTAAAGAAGGGACTGGTGTTAGAGTTCAAGAAATTGCCGGGCTGATTTCTTTTCTTTAATAATGTAGAATGTTTTTTTGTATTCGTCCTTACAGTACAAATCTTTGAAGATTTGTCCATAACAGTACAATTTTTCTGGGAGTATAAGCTCTCAGAGGGATAGAAAAGTCCTAATATAACATGTTAAAAATTAATGTATCCCCCCCCCAACCATCATCTATGTCTGTTGGTTTATAACCGAGGCCAGGGTTTTACATGTATCATTTTATGAACTACCCTGTGAAGAAGGTACAGATGGGACTACTGAGGCACGGACTGGTTAAAGCTATTTAACAGAAGCAAACAGAACATCACAAGCAGTTTGGAACTCACACATTTATCTTAGATGGAAATATATACAGACAAAAGCAGGATGGATGGAAAGTTTGTTCAACACAGAATTAAGACCTGGAACAAAATCCTATGGGTGCCAGCAGAAGCTCCTTAGAGGTCACGGTGCCCCAGGGGAAACAACTCCAAGCAAGTCATTTAACCTCACTCACCTTATTTCTCTTGTTGGTAAAATGCAGTGCTTATGCAAACTCAATACACGTCAAAAAATATCTGCAAGGCATTGCTTAAAATTGACCCTCTGGATTTTTTTCATGGATGCCTGGTTATTATTTATTAAGATGTACTGGGGCAAATCTCAAATGGAAGAAAAAATAAAAGACGGATCTGCAAAACAAAGAAGTGGGGTTAAGCACAGTGCGACAGAAACTCATATACTAATCTAGGAGGGCTTTACCTGTCAATCAAATCTATATTCATTATTATTTTTTTTAAGATTAATAACAGTTTGTTAACTGAACCACCTGGCAGATGTTACAGCAATGTGATGAGATCTTGGGGCATCTAGGACCAGATGACGAGTGACCGACCAATTTCAAAAGATGCCATGAGGGATCATAAAGTTCAGTTCCATGTGTATTTTGATGATAGTTGCATCTATATTTAAAGCTTTCTGTCACTGGAAGCACTCTTGGTGTTGTCAGACTGTCTATTGGGCTGGATGAGCTGCAACTTCTTGCAATTGAATGTCAATAAGACCAAGGCAATTTTGGTTGATTCATAGCACCAGCTTAAGCATATTCACTTGCACAGATTACATTTGACAGATAGTTACCTTCAGCTGAACTCTGTGGTTAGAAGCTTGGGCGTACTCTTGACAGTGAGCTTAGAGTTGATGCCTAATGTTTATTTCATATCCTGTTTTTACCTTCCCTAA
Organism: Perodicticus potto; assembly: GCA_963574655.1. NCBI lineage: Eukaryota > Metazoa > Chordata > Mammalia > Primates > Lorisidae > Perodicticus > Perodicticus potto. The sequence continues at coordinate 8,066 of CAUYRH010153055.1, read as the reverse complement.
TACTGTGTGTGTAAATCTATATTTAAATATATTCCCAGCTGATGTTCTCCTCAGTCCACTTGTTATCTCTGGACAGAACGCCGTAATGATTCAATTTCATTATTTTAGCAAAAATAACTTGCCTTTCTCCAGTTTTAATTTCATTAAATCCAGTGAATAATGATTAATCTCAGAGGGTCTTCTTGATGAGCAATTGCAAATGCTGTAATGCAGGAAGATGCCCACGTGGTGGGGGAATTCTTACAACTTAATAAACTTAAAAGCTTCAAAATTCGGCATGTGATTATGAAAACTGAGAAAGTATGTCCCTGTTTATTTGCTATATCATTATTCTTTTATCTTAGTTCTTTAGAGCCACCAATTCCCTTCAAAGTTTAGGTATAAAATTATGCATTTCAAGAATATTTAGACTTCTAAAATGAGTGTAATTTAAATAATATATTCTAAAATGTTTTAATTTAACTGTAGAAGGTGTATATCCTAATTCACTGTACAATTTTAAAAATTGGTGCCATTTCAAAATATTTAGATTAGGAAAATAATTAAGACTTGACATTTTCTGTTCAGGAACAGGTGCAATTACGGTGTGGATTTGTTCAATATTACAGTCTTATATTCTCAACTTTTCACTTATGTTCAATTCATTAAAGATGCTGGTTGAGAATTTTAAAGGACGCATAGATCTAATAATCTGAGCCTAAGTCTCGTGTTCTATACAAATAGCACTGTGAGGCTTTGCAATCCCTCTGTTTGACTAGGTGAGTGGCAGTTGTGTTTGCATGGGCCTCAACCTAGCTCCGAAATTGTGATTTTAAAGCAAACACATTTTGCTCATGCATTTCCATCTTTTCTAGAATCTATGATTTTAAGACATCAAACAATTCAAATTATGTAGTTATACATTTCACACAGGAGAACAACTCATGCTGAAGTAGGTAAAATATTTTTCAAAAATATTTTCTCTACATTTACTGGCATACTTTCTCTTTCTTACTCTTTTTAAAACTGACAGTCAAGTTTTTTATTTTTCTCTTTTATTGACAGCCTGTAAATGTACTGACAGTTCAGAAGCAAGATGTAAATGTAAGTCACTATTATTTTGTCCACCTGATACCTGAGCATTAGTAGAAATGCTTGGTTATATTTTAAAACAAAAACTAAATTATCTCCGGTGGTTCTGATGAAAGAATGTACAGAAAATCTGTTCTCTGTTGATAAAAATGTGTTTGAGGCAAGATTGCAGCGTACTTAGAAATAGCATACTTTCCTCATTAGATGTGATTGGTATTTGTTTGTTGTTGTTTTTGTTTTTATGTGATATTTATACTGAAGAGAATAGGCAAATTATTTAAGGTGTAATATTTACTTTCTGTTCTATCAGCTGTAAAGCTTCGTACCATGTACATCTCTTTTAGAAATTAAAGATAAGTGTAGAAGTGGAGGAAAGAAAGTTAGTTAATGATTGTCACGTTAAGAATTTGCTCCAACTTAAATATGACTCAAGATTAAAAATTAAAAATGACTTTTGTTATGGTTAGAAAAATCCTGTTTAGTAGATTTAACTCTTAAAAATGCTATATAAGTGGTTAACTATGGATAATTGTATTCCTTTGATGGAAGTGTATTAGGCCAGACTGGACCATCACTCTTATCACAGAAGGACTAATTCCTTATTTCCCTTAAAACGTGGTTTGTCATTTCTCTACACTATAAATAACAGCTGAGTTTCGGAACTCCTTCAAGGGAGGTAAGTAACTGGTAGTATTTATTCACTGCTTCAGCAGCATCCACAGGACTTTATTCCATACTTTCTTTTGAAAAAAAAAAAGGTTTTGGTCCCAACGTTATTGTTCCATACGTGGGAACTGGTAGCGGTGGGAGTCTTAGCATTGACGGAATTTTCATATTGAATCATACAGTTATAAACTAGTCATTTTCATCCAGGAAACTTTTCCTCTTTCCACTTATATTAGATGTTCCAGAAATGGCCTCTTTCGTATCTTTTAATTGTTTTATTCTGACTCTGCCACTACTTTTAATATTTTGTTTCTCAGACTGCCAATTGATGTAGCTTTGTGAGAATTTGTTATATAAAATTAAAATTGATTTGCCTTTAAATGTGGCAGATTTCATATTCCTTTAAATGTTGGAAGGATCCCTAGCGGGAGTCCAGGAAAGACCTGGGGAATAAGTTACAAAGGCAGGAATTCCTCATAGCAAAGCAGCAGGAGCTTCCTTGGTGGGGGCTTGGGGAGTGGTGTCAGCAGCTCAGAAGTTGCTGTTGGACTGTGGAGGTGGCATGTGGATAAATCAGGAGCGCTGGCTTGTCCTCTGATGTCACTCTTTGATTTTTCTCTCTGTTAACATTACATTTGCATTTTCGTCTGATGGAGAACAAGGCCTTGTGCAAATGCTTTATGACATGTGTAGAAAGTTGCTTTTAGGCTAAAAGTGATAATGTTTTTCTTGTTCAGTACATTCACAATAAAAAAAAATTAATCCTCTGATTCTTAAATCATTTGGAATTTCTTTGTTTGCAATTTCTATTCTAAGTCATAATATTAATATATTAAATGCAGAAATTTTTCCTTACCAAAAAAAAAAAAAACAAACAGAAGGAAAGAAAGAAAACCTACCAAACAACAAAACAACAAAGTCAATTGGTTACTGGCAGTAATAGCCTGAAAGCAGCATCACCGAAACACACATAATTAACAGGTTTCCAGCAAAAAAAGAAAATCCTTCGGGAGAAGATCCTTAAGTACTGCTTTAATGCAAACACCTAGGAAGGGAGAATGTGAAAACACATTTGATTTATAGAAAACTTGTATTTCTTGCCATGTTTCACTACCTTCTCAATTTGGAGACACATTTTGGGCACCTTGCTATACATGAAAATTAGATTTTTTTTGAGAAAATAATGGTTATAATTAAACTCACTGAGTTAAATTTACGAAAGTCTGTCGTTTTTAACTTTAAATAGCCAGGTAACTGGCTCGTGGTAGAATGTAGTCCTGGGTGAGGACGCTTTTCTCCTCTCCAATAATGCTATTCAAGGGGAAGCTAGTTATCGTGTGACACATGCTTGGTTCTCGGGAGGTTCGGACAAAAGAGAAGGTTAGAGGGTCAGGAGAGCCTGACGCTATTCAACTAGATATTTGAGTAGAATTCCCACACCAGAATTTGTCCTCATAGCTAATTCAGTGTAATAATGGGGGAAGGGGAGAGGGAGGGAGGGCAGATGGCTATGTCCTTCAGGTTAAATGTTAAAATAAGGTCCTTCATTTCTGTCTCTGGTGGCATAGGGCATTAAAAACCCTCTGACACATGTTGGAAGTGTTGCTATAAAATAGATTTTAACGTTTGAGGATCTGTAAAGGGTATTATTGAGTACTTAATAGATTCTGTGTTTGCCTACTGAAGTCACCGCACTGTCAATATCTACCTCATTAGTCTGTAAAATATTTCAGTCCACCTGGATACTTAGAACTATTTTAAGACCAATTCTATACCCAAAGTTCTCATGTAAATAATTACAAAATGTTCAGCATCTAAAGAAATTTGTCCGAAAGTAACAGTATGTAGGTCTTGGATAACTGAACTTGCACAGAACATTCCATGCAGTAAAATCACATCTACACTGGAGACTTTTCATCCAGTCAATTGTCTAAGTGCAAAACGGAAACTACATTGTTAACAATGAGTTTCATAGTTTGTTGTTTTTGCCAAAATGCAATCGTTGAGTTCTATTACTTTGCAGCTTAGGAAAACCAAATTAAGGTATTGGAGTGATAATGCTTTGACTGTTTTCCTTGTAACCAATTCTTTATTAGTTTTATGATTATTTCTGATATTCACTTTTTTTGTTTTTGTCTTTTACGTATTATATCCTGTTACTTTCATGGAAGTATACAATTTACACATTCTGGGTCTTTCATGTCTTGTATTGTTTTCTGCTTTGTACAAAGTAATCATGTTCCTAAAAGTAATTCATTTTATTGTACTTCAAAAACACTTTCGTGTTCTATTAGAATTTTTAAGTTGTTCTATGACAATATTCTCAGAGCTGGAGAAGCTAAATGGTAGAATTGGTGTTTAAGCTCTTCCCATAAAACTGGAAGAATATAAACAAAGTCGGGAGTTACTATTCTTTTGATGACTTCTGTGTTATTTATAATTGCTGTGCAATTTAATTTATCTTATTTAACACTACAAGGCACTATGTAGAGGTTTTAGAAGTGAGAAGAGCTGAATAGAATCTCAGTCCAAAGGAGTTTAGTTGAAGAGATAAGACATAAACGCTAGTGACTGTAACATTTAGAGAATGATGTACTAAATGAATTGCTGAGAATAAGTTGTAATTTCTTCTGATTGTGGTGGTGCTTTATGCGTTATGTAGAATTTATCCTAGGCCTTAAGATTTCAGGGGGCAGACATGGGGAGAGAAGAATTGCAGGTTCAGGGTCAGGATGGAGAAAGGCACAAAGGTTAGACTATTATGACTGGCAAAGAACGACTGGTGCAGTTTGCCTTGAGTAGGTTTAATGCAATATCACAATTGATGAAAACCAGAAGGAATTTTAGTCTCAGGTGATAAAAACCTGAAGAAGTTGAGAATAGGGTTCAATAACCAATGTTCAACAAATGGAAATGAAAGCAGGGATCTGAATGAAACAGTCTTTTGTTTATTTTAAAGCTAGAAGCAGCTTAACTCCAGAGCCTCTTTCAGCCCAGAATTCCAGCGAGATTGTGCAGCAGCTAATCTTGCGGTCTCTAGTAAAGTTGTTATCCTTTGTTGTCATCCTACATCCGTGTCCCTGAAATTAGATGTCTTCTCCCATATTCCACTACCATTATTTCTCTCTTTCATTTATTTAATTTCTTCTTCCACATTGGGACAACATTTTTATTCTACAATAGTTTGTAAACATTCCACCTTCTGTACATTTGCAGACTCTTGTCCACAGTTTTTCAAAGTCCTACCTTATGTAAACACCGATTCTTTCTCTGTAGGGTACCCTTTTCCTGGCCTTTCCAATTGAAGGGTGCTCATTCATCTATTCATCACACACCTGCCTGCTGGGAGCCAATAGAGGTGTAGAGATTGCATTCTTACCTTTAAAGTTTATATTAACTAGATACATACTTTTCTTTAATAGCCGCCTCATTTTTTGCAACTGGTGACATCTTGGACATGACCCACTGCCAATGCAATGAAAAATTTTTAACCAACTTATAGTCTTTCTCTGCATCATCATGTTTTGGTCAGTGACTATATTATCTTCTCTTTCTCATCTCTTTACTACCCTTCTCAGCCACACTAAAAGCCCTCTTTCTGATGATATATCCACCCTAAATGGTAACTATAGGCTACACACCAAGTTAAGCCCTTGACATTGAATCTGTTGGGTCCCTCTAGGTTCACTTCCTTCACTTCTAGCCTAGGGCAGAAGGAATATGGCTTTAGTGGCATTTTAACCATGTTCTTTCCTTTCATTTTTTTTTGTCTATTATCTCTACCCACTCTCAAATTATGCACCTGATTGCCTTCTCAATTCCTATGTACTACGTATAAACTGCAGAAGGATACTGAAGAAAAATGAACAGGTGTATAGATTGAGGCCACTATAAATTAATGATTTCCAAATGGAACTAGACCCTCAGTACAGCCTTAGGGTAAACTCCAGAGGTGCAGCTGTTGATTCAAAGGGTGTGCATAATTTTTTTTTTGGTTCATATTGATATAGTGCCTTCAGAAAGTGTTTTGATTAGGTGGACTCCTATCAAACATTTTAGGACCTGGAAAATTTTTCTAAAAAAAGGGGAATTGGAGTGTTTATTGCTTAAACTTTTTTCAATGCAGGAAATTATACTTTTCATTTTCACTAATCTGATAGGGATAATAGTGTATTCTATTGTATTGATAGTGTATTCTTGTTTCATTTTGCATTTCTTATCTTTTCTTCTGCATATTTTATCTTACCTAGACCTGTAGGCTGGCCACATGTATTTTTTTCTTTTGAGTAATACCTGTTCATTGTTTATTCTTTTCTTTTTAGTGAAGGTATTTGTATAGTAATTTGAAGGGTATTAAATTAGGTTTTATTTATACTAGTAATTATTTTAAAAAATGCTTAAAATGCTTCAACTCTATATTTCTCAATTCATTAATTTTATGTAAGAAATGTCATAATAAGTCCCATAAGAAAGTAAGGGAGTTATAATCTCTTTGATTTTAAAATTCTGTCTCTTTCCACGTTCCAGTTTTTGTTGGAATAAACAAGGATTCCTATCTCAGTATATTATAGAAAAATGATTTCATTAAAATGATATTTTCTATTTTAAGCATTATAATTGCATTTTAAACTGTTTACAAAGTTATATGGTGTTTAAATGGATTCAATACTCACTGATACTCTTTTATAATAATAAGAAATCTCTGATTTCTTAATTTGAATTGACTCTTCTATTTGGTGAGAGTATTTCCATTTCTGAAAAGGAACGTGGCTGGTGATGTGCCTTCTGAATCCTTGCATAGCTGAGCATATCTTTCTATCGCCTGCATCCTTGGACAATGACTTGGATGATGATGAAATTGTTTTCATATACCCTTTTATTTCTGAGCTTTTAATACACTGAATCGTGTTTCTGAAAAGAAATCTGAGACAAGCTTGAGAATTATTTTTCACTTGGGTGACCTGGTTTTTTTTTGGTGGGATTCTTATAGGTTTCTTTCTTTATCCTTAAAATCCCGGGACTACCAGCATATATCTTGGTGTTAATTAATCTTTGTTTTCTTGAGAATATGGTTGTAAGCTTTTCTTAGCTGAATATTCAGGTCATCTTTTTATAACTAAATGTTGGCTTTTATTATGTCTTGTAGTTTATATCTTCATTATTTGTTTTCTTCTGTCTTCCATCCCATAAGATTAGTGACCAGAATGATTCTTTTTCTTTTTATGTATGAGATACATGAAAAGTTGTACATGCTCTAACTTGAGGAATAGGCCCTATCTGTAACTCAGCAACGTGTTCCAATTACCTTGTCTCTCTCTCAAGGTCTTTTCTCCTTCCACTGAGGCTCTTGGTTTTGGTCTCTTTGTGGTTCTTCACTTAACACTGTGCACTTTTCATTGCACACACTCTCTCTGGGGAGCCGCATTCACGACCTTGCCTCATAGCATTACTACCATTTTTATGCTCATAATTACAAAATCTGTGATTTCTGGAATTTATAGTACCACAATGAGCATTTGTAATGCTGTCAGTGAGTTTTCAAAGTTTAAGTGCTTTCTTTTCTTTTTTTTTTTTTTTAAAGACTGTCTCACTGTATTGCCCTTAGTAGAGTGCCATGGTGTCATAGCAACCTCAAGCTCTTGGGCTCAAGTGATCCTCTTGTCTCAGCCTCCCAAGTACCTTGGACTACAGATGCCACCCACAATGCCTGGCTGTTTATAGAGATGGTCTCGCTCTAGCTCAGGCTGGTCTTGAACTCCTGAGCTCAGGCAATTCATCTACCTTGGCTTCCCAGAGTGCTGGGATTTCAGGTGTGAGCCACTGCTCCTGGCCCAAAGATTTTAGTGGGATTATTTTAAATTTCAAGATTTTTTACATTGGAATGAAGACCCTTAATGGCTTAGCTCTGACAATTGCAGAGCCCATGCTCTATAAAGAACTCCTGCTGGACCTTTCATCCAGTCACACTGAGCTATCTAGTCTCAACATGCATCCATCTTTCTTACATCTGTACAACTGCATGGATTCTTTACCAAGAATACTCTCATCTACTTTTTATTTAACTTTTAATCCTACATTTTCTTTTTAATTATTTTTTATTGAGTCATAGCTGTGTACAATAATTCAGTCATGGAGTACAGTGTGCGGGCTTCACATACAATCGGAGATATTTTTATCAACCTGATTGATATAACATTCATGCTATTTTCTCATTTACTATGTGAAAACAATTTTGATCCATATTTAGAAGTTTTCTCCTGACCCTTCACATATGCACCACAAGTGTGATCTCACCCTTTATCCTCTCTCCCCCAACCCTCTCCCTCCCC